>VDFB02147706.1:104200-139181 GCA_007258455.2 Sequoia sempervirens | reverse complement strand
AGAGATATGGATTGGAATATCAAAAACCCAACAAGAAGTGCATTTTGGTCTTTTATGAATAAATTCAAATGTTATCTTAAAAACAAAACATATTGCTTTGCTCTCACAAGACTGTCTCTTTTATTTGGAAGACCACTTCAATATTTTTATTGTGCATATTAATTTCAAATGATGGTAAATTTCCTACATTGGACTGTCCCTGTTTGTAATATTTCCCCTTCTGAAGTATGTTATGTCTTGATATTGCAATTTTGTTTCAATAGGAAGGATTGACTCTTTTTTTAAAAACTATTCAATGTGTTCCTATCTCAAATGATCACAATGCCTTCTATCTCTTTCTTTAAGATACACATTCATCTTTTCCTATTTACTTACTATCAATGCATTTATCACACATGGCTCTATTGTTTTTAACATCATCTCATGATCTAATACATAATGGTTGTGCCCTTTATGTATGACATGTTGTACCGTTGTGTTTGATGGAATTTTCTTTTATAACATTGCTTCACTTTATGTGCCAAGACTTCATTCGTTAACATCTGCTGACATATCCATCCTTTCATAATGTAAGTGTCCTACTTTTGATCTTTAATGAAAAATTCTGCCTCATGGTTATATTGTGATTGTGCATAGAATATCACTGTGATGTTCAGACGATACACTATTAATGGATCTCCCTTCTTAAAGTGACTATCCACAGTACTCAACTCTCATTAGTAGTTATTTAGCAGCCTTAACTATTTTTCCCTATATATATCAACCATAGGAATATGTTGCCTTGAGATAAATACTAATTATAGTTTCAAACTTAGTGACTGGTGTTAAAGTTCCTGGCGAGGTTTCTGACAAAAATGGTCTGCTTGTAATCATGGCTTCACCCTGAGTCTTTACATCATTAACTACCTCCTTTTATCCTATAGCATTCCAAACTTGTATTTTCACTGTATTTCCCAGACTTTATAATTTCTTTTGATAACCATAGTTTCATGCAAGTGTAGAGATATGGATTGGAATATCAAACCCGACAAGAAGTGCATTTTGTTCTTTTATGAATAAATTCAAATGTTATCTTAAAAACAAAACATATTGCTTTGCTCTCACAAGACTGCCTCTTTTATTTGGAAGACCACTTCAATATTTTTATTGTGCATATTAATTTCAAATGATGGTAAATTTCCTGCATTGGACTGTCCCTGTTTGTAATATTTACCTTTCTGAAGTATGTTGTGTCTTGATATTGCAACTGTGTTTCAATAGGAAGGATTGACTTTTTTTTAAAAAATTGTTTAGTGTGTTCCTGTCTCAAATGATCACAATGCCTTCTATCTCTTTCTTTAAGATACACATTCATCTTTTCCTGTTTACTTACTATCAATGCATTTATCACACATGGCTCTGTTGTTTTTAACATCATCTCATGATCTAATACATAATGGTTGTGCCCTTTATGTATGACATGTTGTACCGTTGTGTTTGATGGAATTTTCTTTTATAACATTGCTTCACTTTATGTGCCAAGACTTCATTCGTTAGCATCTGCTGACATATCCATCCTTTCATAATGTAAGTGTCCTACTTTTGATCTTTAATGAAAAATTCTACCTCATGGTTATATTATGACTGTGCATAGAATATCACTATGATGTTCAGCCGATACACTGTTAATGGATCTCCCTTCTTAAAGTGACTATCCAAAGTTGACTTTCCACTACAGCTCATGTTATTATGATACCTGTTGAATGATATTGAATATACCTGAAAGATTGTATATGAACTATGAGTTGGGCTCAACCCTTGTGGGAGCCACATTTACTCCACTCATATTTAATCAGATTGTTTGTACCTATAGCTGCACATGGAACAAACACTTAGAAAAACATGACATGTTTCAGATGTATTTGATCATCATTTCCTCTCTCTTCTCTGAACATGAGTGACTAGCTTATCTGATGCATACAAAAACGGTCTATACATTGATGGGTGGATGTAGGATCGAAGATCGTCATTGTTTAGAACTCTGTTCTAACCATTGCCATTATTTCAGATGCAGGATATGAAAATTGAGAGTTGTAGAGGACACAAAACAAGCAATCTAAAGCTAAGGAAAATGCAAGATGATGGACCTAAACTAGTCATCAGGCAATTACTGGCCTTTCTCTCTATATATGCATCTTTTTTCTTTCAATCCATTCTTGTATATATTGTATTTTCTGCACATTGGACAAGTTATATCTCATGGCTTGTGTGAGATAGATCTTAATCTTTGAATCAATAAATATATTTCTTTCAGCAATATTTTGTATGAAACTTTTCAATATTGTATACATCTATATAAATGGAACAATCCATTGCTGAAAATAAAAGCTTCTTGATTCTTCTATTTATACATTTGAATGCAATATAGGAAAGACTTAATATAAAATGCACCTCATACTTAAAACTCACTCAATTTTATCTAAGAATAAAAAATGAGTAACAGGTCCACTACAAGGCAGTTATGTTCAGTTGCATGAATAATCTTTTTTCATTGGTTGCCTTTGACTTGGAGTGATTCCTCAACTGGTCGCTATGGTGCATGCCCAGCTAGCGGTGTCTTCCACAACTTGGCATATCAAATCTGCATGGCAAATTCAATATGCATAATAATTGCACATCTATAACCACTCTAAGAATCCATCATTAATCACATGCAAAATCAATATAGATAAGCCACATAATATGCCAAATGTCATTAAATCTTTTAGAGATAGGATAATGTCAAATGTCAATGGTTTGAGGGAAACTTTATGCAAATACCAACATTTAATCATCAGAGTTCATGTCATCAGCCAACAAATAGACTATAGATTCTACCCAAAACTAGACCAAAAACTAGGCTCGTCACTCCCCCCAACCTAACGTTTTGTTGGTCCTCCAGCAGGGGAAGAGTTGTTCTTCTGCTTAGTCAAAGCTCTAAAATTTGCAACTAAAAGTTGTCCAACATCAATGGATGCAATACATGAATCAGGGTCCCAATAGAATCCTCTCAATCTGTCAAACCTGTTCCATCTTTTCCTCTCTGTAGCAATTTCATACTGGTAGAATCTAAAATTTGTCATGGACCACATGAGCATGGGTCGATGGAAAGTTAGGGGAAGCCAAATTCATCCCTATGTTCTCCCAATCTCAATATACCTCTCAATTCTTTTTAGTGCTGCAACATAATTTTGGATGGAATGAGGCTCAACCTATTTCAGCTCATTAGTCAAACTACTCCATCTCTATGATAAACATCTCCTCAAGGTCTCCTCCTTTGTTGTTTTCTTTACTTCATACTCATTGTAAACTTCCTCAATCCAAGGCATAATCATATTACCATAACTTGGTATGAGCAGCATTCTATGCCATTCTCTGTAAATGTCTCTTGGGTTGCTTGATTCAGCTCTAACAGGCAGAGGGATATCAAATTCCAATTGCTTATAAGCACTATGTTGTGCCCAACTAATCTCATTTTGTATCCAAGACATGAATGATCTCAATTGAATATCCCCAACATACAACAACGGATTCCAATCATGGTCTTTTATGACAATGTAATTATGCAAATAAAATTCACATAGAAAATTCTTCATTTCGGGGGAGGCAATCCTATAAGCATTGAAAAATTCCATAGGGGTATCAATATAAGCATTCAAACCTAAGAAAATTCTTTACATCTTAAAAGAGAGATACTTCTCTTTCAGGAGCAAAGCATAGACCCTTGGAGGGTCTCTACATTCCAAAATCTTTGGTGCCAAAGCTACCATATCATCCACCCTCTACTTCAGGGTGGCATTCTTTGTATTTTTATCCTCAATCTCTTCATCCTTCTTTTGAATTTCCTCCTTTAATTTCTATTTTTCCTTTTTCCATTCTTCCTCCCTTCTTTGTATTTCTTTCCATAAATTCAAAATTGTTGCATGTACTATAAAACTAGGAGGATTATGAATGCCTACCAACCTTTTTGTTGATGGCGGCTCCTCATAAAGCACTATCTGCATGGACACAGGCTATCAAGTTATCTCTAGCTGCAAGGGTGTTATTTCTTCTTCCTTTTGTTGTAGGGACTCTTGTTCTTGTTGTGGTTGTAGCAATTCCTACTCTGGTTCTAGTTGTTGCTACAGGACTTCTCGCTCATGTTGCAGGACCTCTTGCTCATGCTAGAGGAAGTCCTAATTTTCCTCCAATTCTTCTACAATGTTAGCAAGATTGGCCAGTGTTATATTTGTTGCTCTCCTAAATATGTTTTCTTCTTCTTCAACATTCCCCTGCTCCATTGGGCCTTCAAGGTCCTTTTGTGAGGTCTCACTAAGTTTAGGGTTTTCCTATGAAGGCGTACCAATCGCAGGCCCAGCTGGTCTTGATTTCCTGTGAAGTATCTCACGTTTTCCTTTGGTTGTAGGATGAATAGTTTCAGCCTTCATCTTCTTAGAACTTGGCACTTTTCTTTCTACAGGTTGTGTCTTAACCTTCCTTTTTATTATTTTTACCTCTCTCTGTTGTGCACTAGTTTTCATCAACATTTCAAGTGGGATGTCATCATTAGAATCTGAGGAAGAGCTTTCTTTTTTTGAGTGCTCTATTCTAGAAGAACTAATTTCTATGGTTTCTTTTACTGCAGGAGGATTCACATTAGAGCTAGCACTAGAGGTTGAAGCACTAGGAATTCCTTCAATCGTGCTTACTCTCTTGCTAGACCTATGGGATTGAGGCAAAGCCCTAGGTTGCAAGTGATCAGGTCTAATTTGATCAACATTTATAATCTCTTCTCAAATCATCCCAAATACATCATGTAGAGACTTTTCAACTAACAATTTAATCAAGCAATGGTGGGAAACAGAATTATCCCTACCTTTTTGGGTCTCATCTGCCATAATTGAGAGAATATTGTACAACACATTAGGCACATTCATCCTCCTTTCGTGCCTCATGTGATTCAAAATCTTGAAGTGGATAGAATGCAAGTTTGACTGGCGACCCTCACAAGTGATGTATTTGATGACATACACAGCTATCTGCTTCCATGGCCTGGGCAGAGACATTTTCTTTGCACCATGTTTGTCTATGCTCAATGGGGGGTTGTTTGGCTTTGTAAACTCAGCCCTAGCTGACCTAGCATCTCTAGATGTAGGGTAATTTTCACCATCAGTTGGTAACCCTATAACTTTTTCAATTCTTTCCTTTGTTGCCACAACTTCCAACCCTTTTACTATGGATTTTTCTTTTGAAAATTTCTGGGAAAATTTAAGGGCAATGCCTTCATCAAAACCATCCAACTTCAAAAAGTAATCTATCCATCCATAGTTTTGAAATTCTGCTAGGCACTGTGCATCCTGTAGTAAAATATCATGCACCGTGGGTTCATTCTGAATTAACCCACCTCCCATTGTCTTTAATCAAAAAAAGCTCTCCAATTTTTTTGCAATTCCCCTTCTTTCCTACAATTCCCGTCTGAAAATCAAATATACTTTCCTGTAGTATTTGCTAAATTCCAATACCAACCTGCTAAATTTCTAGTGCCAGTGTTGACTAAATTTTTTTTCTTTTGTTTTTCCTTCTTGCTTGCAACTCAAGATTACAATAGGGAAATAATGGCAAGAAAAGGAGTGATAAAGGGAAATTATGATAGGAAGAAATGGCGGTTGCAGTTATTGTCACTTCACCCATGCAAGCCGTCCTTTCACTTGGATTTAAAATCAGCTCATTTTAAAATTTCTAACATATCCTAGTATGATTTGACACATGGGAAATAAATTCACAAAATATTTGCATATTTTTCTTTCCCCTACCCCCAACCTAAATTTGGACATGTGTCCATAGATGTGAGATGGCAGTGGCAGTTGACAGCTAATGATGGCATTTATGTGAACATCCATACTAACATACAGTGATTAAATGAACGCACTTAAGAGATGATTAAAGATAGCAATTAATGCACACATACCTGAATCTATGGAAGATTTTTTTCAAAGATCATGAATAAAGCAACACTTGCCTTTTTGGAGAATAAATTGAATAATAAATGAATAGAAATGAGGTGAGGTGGAATGAAGTGATGGAAGAGAGAGAAAGGTGGTAATGGATGGGTGGATGGGTTGATGGATGAAGAAATGGACTTCCACATAAGTGAAAGTCTTTATTATGAAAAGTGCGTACCTTAATTATCCAAAAGGAGGGACACTAGGCCCACTTCCTTCAGCTACAGGAAGCTCTAGTGTTGAATGTTGGATGAATTACTACAGGAACTCTTCCTTGGAGGCTGGCTTGTGGTATAATCTGAGGTGCTAACCATTGAAAAATAATTTGAATCTGATAGGGTCAATGGTAGTAGGCTGAACAACTCCATTAGGAAAGACCTCAACAACTTCGTATGGTCCTAGCCACCTTGTCTACAATTTTCCTACATTGTCCTAGTATTTTGAGTCATAGAGCAATGCCCTATCTCCTGGTTTGAATTTCTTGTCCCTGATAAATTTTTCATGCCACTTGATCCTCTGATTCTCCACTACTTCTATATGTTGTAGGGTTGGTCTTGTTATTTCATCCAAAGCATTGAGCTATATGATCCTTCCTCTCCGTGTCTCAAAAATATCCATCCCCAAATCTACTGCAATCTGTAGATTCTTATATTCAAATTCAACTGGCATCATAGTTATCTTTCCATACAACAACTCAAATGGTGTGAATCCTATAGTTGTTTTCCATGTTTTCCTATAGGCCCAAACAACTTCTAGTAATCTATTTGCCCAATCTTTCCTATGGATAGCTACTATTTTAGTCAGAATGGCTTCAATTTCTCTATTTGTCACCTCAACTTGGCCATTAGCCTGGGGGTGATAAGGAGTAGAATTTCTATGCCTTATGTTGTACTCATTCACTAGTGCTACAACAAGGGTTGATGTGAATTGTGGCCCTTGATCAGTCACTATTTCTCTTGGGACTCCATATCTTTTGAAAATCTCTTCATAAAGAAACTTTGCAACCTTGTTATCTCTTGCATGCTTCATAGCCTTAACTTCTACCCATTTTGTCACATAATTAGTGCATACCAATATATAAGACTTACCATTTGATGGAGGGTCAATTCGTCCCACAAAATCCAATCCCCACTTGTCAAAGGGTGTGATTACTACCTAAGGGAAAAGTGGAATTTCATTAGATTTGATTGGTTTGTCCATCCTTTGACATCTATCACATTTTTTGGTATACCTTCTTGCATCCTTGTGGAGTGTTGGCTAGTAATACCCTATATTCAAAATCTTCATTGTTGTCCTTTTGGCTGCAAAGTTTACTCCACATGGTTCATTATGACATGCATGCAAAATTTCATATCTCATCTTCTCTCACACATCTCCTCATGACATGGTCAGGTCCAGTATAAAACAAACATCCAACAATCCAAGAGAAAGGAAAAGAGTTTTCAATAAGTGCCCTTTTCTCATTTGGAGAGAAGTGAGAAGGAACTCTACTTGTGACTAAGTAATTGGTTATGTCAACATACCAGGGTGTTTGTATAGTGAGGGGGAATAGATGCTCATCAGGAAAAGAGACATCTATGGGCTAATTGTTTTCTGATGTAGTTAGTCTTGAAAGAAAATCTGCAACAACATTGGCCTTCCTTGGCTTATCCACAATGGCTATATCAAACTCTTGCATCAACAATAACCATCTTGCTAATCTTCCTATGATAAAAGTTTTATTCATAAGATATCTAATGGCTGCATTATTAGTGTGCATAAATATTTGGTAGCCTATTGTGTAATGTCTGAATTTGTTCAATTCATAGATTATGGCCAACATCTCTTTCTCTGTCACTATATAATTGAATTCAGATCCTTGTAATTTTTTGCTAACAAAGTAAATAGAATTCTCAACAGCTCACTCTTTTTGTCCTAAGACCACTCCTATGGCATAATCTGATGCATCAGTGTGGATGTGGAAAGGAAGCTCCCAATTGGGTCCCTTGAGTACAGGAGCATGAGTCAAAGCTTCCTTCAAGTTAGAAAATGCCTTGTCACAAGCTTCAGTCCACTGAAATTTAGCATCCTTAGTGAGAAGGGTATACAATGGTATTGCTACCTTGCTAAAATCTTTGATAAAAAGCCTATAATATCCTACATGACCCAAGAAACTCCTAACATCCTTTTGTTTTGCAGGTGTAGGAAGATTTGTGATTACCTCAATTTTTGTAGGATCTACTTGAATTCCTTTATGGGAAATGTAGTGGCCAAGAACTACACTTTCTTGCATCATCATTATACACTTTTCACTATTTAGGGACAAGTTTTGATCTTCACATCTCTGTAGCACTCTCTTGAAATTTTACAATGCTTGATCAAAATCAGCACCATAAGTGGTGAAGTCATCCATATAAATCTCCATGCAATCATGAGAAATGTTTGAGAATATGCTAATGACTTTCCTCTGGAAAATTTTAGGTGTATTGCACAAGACAAATGGGAGTACCGAATAGGCATAGGTCCCCCATGGATAGGTGAATTTTGTCTTCTCCTAGTCCTCTACTGCAATTTGGATCTGGTTCTATCCGTTGAATCCGTCTAGAAAAGAGAAGTATTGCTTTCCTGCAAGTGTATCCAAATCTTGATCAATGAAGGGTAAAGGAAAGTGATCCTTCTTGGTGGAAACATTAAGTTCCCTATAATCAACACAAAATCACCATTTCCCTCCTTTCTTGGGCACAATCACTAATGGAGACACCCACTGACTATTTAAAATGGGGTAGATAAATTCTGCATCTAGTAATTTCTGCAATTCTCTTTGCACAATCTCTCTTAGTGTAGGGTTAATTCCTCTTTGTGGCTGTCTTACTGGAGTGCAATCATCTCTGATATAAATTCTATGTGTACAAAGTTTAGGCTCTAGTCCTTTCATATCATATCATGATAAAGAACAAAAATTTTAGTGCTCCTCCCATCTAAAATGGTCATGTCACCTAACCAACATCCAAAGTTGCTAACCAAGGCCTTCCAAGAATGATGGGATACCCGCCTAGTGTAGCCTTAGGAGAAAGAATCGTAAAATTTGTTGGATATTCCCAAGAGTCTAGAACTACCACAAGATCCTCTACTACACCATCAGGCTTAACAGTAGAGCTATCAACAAGCTACAAGATAGTAGGAGTAGATCTCATGCTTGCAATGTTTAGTTGTTGCAGGATGTCTTTAGTTATTACATTGATCGCTACCCCTGAATCAATCAAAGCATTCTTCACTTGGATTCTGTTTATGACAACAACTACTATAGGAATTCCTAGGTCATTATGCTTGGGAATAGTCACTTTCCCTAGAATGATGTCAACTAGCTGGCCCACCACATGAACTGTATTTGGGTCTTTCTTTTTCCTACCTGGCTTCTTGATACATGCTTCTTTGATTGCTTTGTCATAGATTGGAACATCCTTTATGTCTTGAAATAGGGGTATTTGAACACACATATGCTTTAGCTGATCCAAGATAGCAAAGGTGGTATCCTCCTTTTCTTCTTTCTTCTTGGAAACTTCAAATCTCTAAGGAAATGGTGGTTCTTGCTCAATCTGCTTGGCTTGGACTAGTTCAATATTTTTAGGTTCATTTTGTTGAATATGATCATTTAGAGGTTCCTCCTCCTCTTCCATAGGAAGCTCAGTAATGATGGGCTTGGAAGGGGCTAGTAGGGTGGTTCCTGAATGCAATTGGATATCACTTACACTCATAGCATATGCATGGAATTGATTTGAATCAATAGAATATGCAGGCTATTGTTGCAGTTTGTTATTTGGATTAGGTGTGGGCTGAACTTGTAGCTAAGTAGGTTTAGGTGCATTTGAGCTTGGATTAGAAGGTGGAGGCATTATATCAGGTTTTTGGGGCTCAGAAGGTGGTTGCATGTAACTGGTTATCTGAGTAGGCCATTGTTGTCCTCTCCATTGATTTTTTTGCTACCAATTTCCTGAAGGTGGTTGCCAGTTCCCTTGAAATTGCTGCCAATTCCCCTAAGGTTGTTGCCACTGGGGTGGAGAACTCTAATGATTGGACCAAGCATTTTGAGGGTTAATCCAAGGTTGTGGTGGATATCCTCCATAATTGGGTGGATATGGGGGCTGCCATTGGCTAGCAGATGAATAGGAGTTAAAATACGGTCCAACATAGGATAGTGGATCTAGTGGCATACCTTGTCTTGGAGACCAAGGTTTCCTTTGTGCAACATAGTAGACTTGGTCTTCTTCAATCTAAATTGGCTTGAACTCAGGTGGAACCTGCTTGATTTCAAGTTTAGCTACCATCTTACATCTGTAGTCCTTCTTCTTTTGTTTGTAGTGGGGGTAATACTCTATCAACATTGCTTCTTCCTCCTCTTGCTTCTTCTTGGCCTAAAGTGTATCTAGCTGAGTAGCTAGATTTTTGATAATGTCCTACTTGAAGTCTTCCAGCAAATGAGTGATCTCCATTTTTGAAACTCCACTGGTAGTTGACTTACCCATGGAAGATTGATAAGCTCTCCCTTTCTTTGAAGCTACCCTAGAGTAATTTTGGCATATTTTCTTGATATCCTCCCAAGGAGCTTGAGAGATATCTCCTCCTGCCATGAGGTCCAAGGCATCAATACAAATTCCTCTTAGGAAAAGAAAATTTTGTGAGTCCTCATTAAGTGCATGGTGTGGATATTTTTGTAGGAAAAGTAGGAACCTTGTAATGTAATCTTCTAGGCTCTCATCTTCCTTTTGTTGCATCCTAAAAATGTCACCTCCTCTCATGTCACTACCCCTATAGTATTCCTTGTATTTCTCAAGGAATTTTGTCTTCATGTCTTCCCAAGTTTCCACAGTATCTCTTCCTAGGCTCATGAACCATCTTAATGCATCCTCTTTTAAAGTGGTAGGAAATAGATTAAGCCTATGGGAATCAGTAGTATAATCATAACTCCTACAAAGTATGCCAAACTCAAATAAGAAGGTATTAGGATCTTCTGTCACAAGTCCATAGAACTTGGGGAGTGCTGTGGTAGGAATGTTCTTGATGTTGTCAACTTCATTCTAATGGGCAATGGGGAAAGAAAAGGCTAGTTGGTTTGGTTTGTTCTTATTTGCATCACCGATGCCTACTTGATGTGGTTCCAAGACAAAGGGGTTGTCAAGTTGATTTTGATCTTCAGAGGAGACTTCGGAATTAGTCAAATTAGGATATGTATTAGCAAAGGGATGTAGATCTTCTTCTTCCTCTTCTTTTGGTAGGTTTTGATATTCAACTAGCTAGAATGGATGAGGATTGTTAGGAAGAAATCTCCCATAAGCATCCCTTCTCCTTCCTCTATGCATGTGGTATCACTCACTATCAATCAGCTTACACAAAAAATTGGTAAAGAATAGGGGCGCTCATTACTTCCTGAGGAAATACAAAGAACAAATTCTAGAAATAGTACAACAAGAAAAACTACCAATGACTCCAAAAGACTCCCTAGCTTGACACCATCCCCAACAATGATGCCAAAAAATTTGGTCTCCTATAATGATTTTAATAACTAAGCCTTTATGGTCATGACTCATAGATTGGACATCTAACCTAAATAGCTATCTCAATCATCATAAAGGTGCATTTAACTTGTCAACCCAAGAATGTGAACTTGAAATGGGTCAGCAGGGTATGTGCACTAGGAAATCGAAGTAGCCATTGCATTCTACATCTAAGAAACATAATACTGTAAGTAAATTTCTTGAAAGGGAAAGAGAAAAATGTTGAATATCAATCAATGACTATGCTAAGCTGAAATGCATAACAAGAATAAAAATATGAGCAATGAACAAGACACTACTCTATCTACTTTGGCTACGAGAATAGTCACATAATAGAATTATAGTGGCTATAGGAACAGTCAATGCTAGATTTCTAACTAAGTACTAAACAACAAGTAATACTAAACTAATGCTAAACTAATAGGATGGATTACTCACCAAGTGGACCCCCTTGGATAAGTATCCTCTAAACTAATAAGAACTCAAGTGCTTGAACTCAGAAATTTATTTTATTCACTGTAAATCATGCATACAAGAAAGTAATGTATTTGTATCACTGAAACTAGAGAATGAGAGTAAAATATCAAATCATGCAACCTCCTAAAGAAGGAGCATCAAATCATTATTTATACTACAGCTAAAGAAGGTAGTCAACTCCACAACTGGGAGGACGCCATTTAGGGAAAATAGGGGAAAGTGGAGTGATGGCAGTTACACATGCATGGAATCTGGTTAGACATGAAAGTCCAAATGCAAATCCAACACAATATTAATGCCCATGGATGCTCAATCATTAAGGTCCATTACAAGGTGGTTACGTTCAGTTGCATGGAGAATCTTTTGTCATCGACTGCCTTTGGCTTGGAGCAATTCCTCAACTAGTCGTTATGGTGCACGCCCAGCTGGTGGTGTCTTCCACAACTTGGCGTATTAAATCTACATGGATAAGTCAGTACGCATAATAGCTACACATCTATAACCACTCTAAGAATCATTCATTAATCACATGCAAAATCCATATAGATAACCCACATAATATGTCAAATGTCATGAAAGCTTGCAGAGATAGGATAATGTCAAGTGTCAATGGTTTGAGGGAAACATTATGCAAATACCAACATTTAATCATGAAAGTTCATGTCATCAACTAGAAAATAGACTATAGATTCTACCCAAAACTAGACCGAAAACTAGGCTCATCAACACTCATTCTGATGACCTCTCGATGATTTCCAAAGAAAAGGAATTTGGTGAGAAAGGAATGGTGCAATGATCATTATCTTTTATCTATTGTGCTTGTTGGATATCCTTGTAATATAACCTTGGTCATGTGTGCTTTGTTTGGGTGTAGGGACGATTTTTTAGGTGTCTTGTTGACCACATAGGAAGGCTTTCCTTTCTTTTTTTTGGTTTGAGATGTTTGAAATATCTAAACTACATTTTAAATAAAGTTCCATATGTCAGGTGTGAACAGGAGTATTCCTATCTGATTGTCGAGTCAAATCCCATCACACTAGGTGCAGCACCATCCTAGTTCTTTATACATTGATTCATCATGCCTATGTTTGTTATCAAACATAAGGTAAATAGCCCTTTTAAAATCCCAATTCCTAATAAGCAAATCATCATCATTATCATTATCATCTCTAATAGTGTCGGCTTGTTGGATCTTATTTCTTTTGTCTTCTTTCTGCGGTAACATGGTACCATGATAGTTAATCAAAAGCATCACCAATGCATCCATCTTGTATCCATAAACTGTCAGCATACTGCATATCATATCATATAAAAAACATTAATCATCTCACTTGCATTGCATTTCATCATTGCATAATATAGATTGGTTATTCTAAGCATCTTATAAACCATACATTTGCATCCATTACATAATCATAAAAACATCATCATGTGCATCGTCATATTATCATATAAAAATTATCATATCATGGGCATCATCATATCATCCATTTACATAATCACATAGGAATCATCATATCATCATAAATGTATCATCATATCATAATCATAAACATCCATATCATCCATCCATACATCATTATATCATACATATTGGGAAAGATACTAAAAAAAAAGGAGTATAGCATAACATCTCATACATCTCATAACATGTATCATCAATCATTAGGTGCATAATATAGATTTGCATATCATATCAGTTGCATCCACATCATCATAAAAGGTACATAGAAAAGATACTAAAAAATAAATGCATCCATAATCACTACATCACATCACATAAAAGCATACATCGCATTACATCACATAAAATAGAATCATACATCACATCGCATATAGAACATCACATATAGAAAAGTAAATGAATTTGTCCATCATGCATAAATAAAATAGGGCACATCTCATATATCAACTCATATCATATATATCATCAATAGTGTAACTGTCATGGTAAAGAATCATGATCAAATGTCATGTGTATGAATCAATCAATGTATACAGATTCCCATGGGGCTATATAAACAAAGCCCGTGGATCGTAGAAAAGTGGTGTTGTTGATAAAAAAATGTGAGCTAGCCCTAATGGTTGCTCCCATTGCCTAGATGTCTCTCGAGCTGGTCCTACCTCTACCCTATCTGCTATGATAAATCTAGCACCCGAGCTACTCGAGGCACTACTTAATGATAATGAACCCGATAATACTTTGCCTCTCTCACTACATCCTGGTACATACATACCAGGATTGTATTGCCATGTGCTATCATGGCCATGCTCTCAAGCTCCTATCGATGGCCCACCTCTTGTGCTAACTGTAACTTTGTAGCCTATCTCTACTGCTCAACCTAATATTGCTCTACTTGAGCCTGATATCTCTTAGTCGTCAATGTGGCAACCTATGCCTAGAGTTGTTGAATGAGCACATCCCTCTGATCTAGCTGAGATGGTGGCGATGATGGTGGTTGTTGCTGGTCTCTTTGGGGTGGCTGCTGCGGATCCATAGGGACATCTCTTTGCTAATGCCCATGCCCCTTATCTCTCTTGCCTCGCTAGTCTAGAGGTGGCCCACCTCCTCCTCTACCTATGTCTCCATCTCTATCTTCATCCCTATCTCCTTATCCTCCTCACCCCCACCATCACCTCGAACCTACTATCCAACCTTGAGGTCTCCATCATGGTAAGGTTGCTTCTAACACTGTCAATCTGATGGGAGGATGAAACCAATCACGGTATTCCTGTGTGGTCCCTATTTCCACTTGTCCCTGATCATATGGCCATGGCCTCACCACCAACTGCCTAAAGGACTCTATGACATCCTTTGGAGGGATTGTCTGACACCATGTGGTCTCCCTTGTAGTATGAGTAAATATGGCCACGTACTAGTCATCAAGCTTATCCTGAGTATCCCTGAACTGCCTAGCCACCTGATCTGGAAGATAATGCTCAATCATGGTGTGCTCTCTACCTTGCATGAACTTGTCCTACCTCACGTAGAATAGCTGTTGAATGTTGTCATACCAGGCAGGCATACCAATCCAAGGCCTCCATGTAAAGATAGTCATCTCGTCAATCACCCTCCTCCAGTGAGGGATGTCGGTTGCTCCTATGTATGTAAAAGTCAAGCCACCTCTGTACCACCAAATTTTTGGGTCATCTAGCTCCATGTCAACCGATGTAACCCATGGATAGAGCACTACAATGTGCTCCCAGGCCTAGATGTGCAAAATTGTAACTCTAGCCCGATGGCCCTGCTATCATAGAAGGTGAACTCATGAAAATCATAATAAAGTGAGGCTAGCATCACTAGTCCCCATGCAAATCACTCCCTCCTGTGGAGCATCCACTCCTAAGCTGGACCCCATCCTGGGCTGAAGTACCTACCCTGCCGATCTGGTGCTACAAGTCCTTAAATGATCACAACCACAATTAGTCAAAACATGGACACCCAACCTCTGTAACACTCCATCTTGATCTGGCCCTCGGAATAGATAATCTCTTCAAGCCCCATAACCTCATAGTAGGCATCTGTCTCAAAATCTATATCATAAATGGGCCACTTTTCGTGGATGGGAAATCTAAGAATACACCAAGTTTCCTTTAGCGTGATAGTCACCTTGGTGGTAGGGAAGTGAAACAATGATGTCTCATTGTGCCATCTCTCGACAGCACGGTCATCATGCCAAGGTTTGTCTTGATGGTGGGTGTGTATGATATGTACCATAGCTTGATTGCCCCAAGGTGTTCCTGAAGCAAATCATGCAATCCAGTCAATCTGCTGAGAACTAGGGATCGATGCTCACATGAATGAATGGGCTCCATGTCTTCCTACACCAATAAAGCCACAATGTCAAGTTTTGTAAAAAATTGAGACCCCGTTTGGAGTTTGCACGATCGAAATAGAAAAGGTGTTGATGTTTGGAAGCTCCAAACTATGTGGCTGGAAACCCCTAAATGCTAAACTTTGCCATGACATCGCAGTTTGACCGTGGACCCTTTTGACTCAAAATTCTAATTTCCAAACTTGCTCGTTCCGGTGCCATTTGCATATGCAACACCATTTGGGGTTTGACCCCTAAGTCCCTAACTAGACCGCAGCAGAACCATTTGCAATAGCGGTGTTGTTTAAGGCTATGCGACACCAATTTAACCTTTTCAGCGGTACCAAACTGCACCGTTGGACTTGTTTGGAATTCTAAGCCTATTAAATGCACACAAAGATTGAAAGGACAAGTTGGGTTAGGGTCACATACTGGTGGTCCTACGCTTGGAAGTTGTTGGAAGACTCACACTCACTCCAAAATGTGACAAGAAAGCATTCTTTGCACCATCTCGAATGAAGTTCAGAGCTCAAAAGCAAGGAATTTCTAAAGGTTGATTGTGCAAATGAACTAGGGTTTTCTAACTCTATTTAGCCATCAAGCTAGATTTTAGACCCCCAATCCTGTCTTCACCTAACTGAGGCTCCCTTTGCATCATTTTTTTGTGTTTTGGCATGTTTTTGGCATCTGGGAGCCTTTATGGACCTGTCAGGTAGCTTGTCCTTTTTTTTTGCGAGATCATACAAAAATCCAAATTTGCGTCCGATCTCTTGAGGGGGTAGTATACCAACACAATTCTTATCACTGGGGTAGCAACGAGGCATCTGAATTTTTTTTTTTTAAATTGAATTTTGATCTTGGCAAGTTTATTCTTTGAACCAACGTAGCAGGTACATTGCTTCAAAGAGGGGAAAAATGTAGACATGTAAAATATACTGATTGATCCTATACACTTGATCCTGATTTACTAACATCATTCGTCCTGAATCATCTCCTTTACTAACCATTTAATTGAACAATATTTATTTGATTAAATTTATCACATTTCATTTGTTAATCAAATAAATCAATTTTATCTTATTAGATCATTCTCTTTTATTAATTAAATAAATCATTTTGTTTAATTAATCCTATAGTCCCTCTCTTAATTAAATAATTCATTTTATTTAATTAAGCTCTAAAATCATCTCCTTTAAATTAAATAAATTAATTTTTACTTGATTTAAATCTAATATCATCCTCTTTAATTAAACAAATCCAACTTTATTTAATTAAGTCTAAAATCATTATTCCTCCCATTTTGATTTATTTAAATCCTAAAATCTAAATCACAATGTCAAATCAGCTAACTTCCATTAAAATTAATCAAATCAGGATTAATGCTAACACTAATCACTCAAATCCTCTAGCTTTTGTAACTTGTGCATGTAAATCAATTTAATTTTTTTATAAATTCTTCTATTTTATTCAAAAAGGGTATAAAGTTGGAATATTCTTCAAATTTGAATTTTCCCTCCCACATGTCTTTTCCTCCAACTTGGCATTTATTTCTCTTACAAGTCCTTTTTCTTGAGCCAAGTGGCAATAACTCCTCTTCCACATCTTCCTCCACAAGCTAACTTTAAATTTTCAAATCTCCACCTAATAGCATTAATGTGCACATTCATCAAAATGTGCTCCACTTCTCTCCACTCACATGTTGACAAGTGGCATTGTGCTATTGGTTGTTGTTTGATCCCACATTCATCCCTTTTGCTTATTCTTCCATCTTTCTCTTCTATAAATAGAAGACCCTGTTACTAATTTGGGATCCACAAGTTCATCCACAATCTTAGAAATTTGATCCACAACTTATGCAAAGTTATCATCTTCATTGCTTTGAGCAATCTTCATTTATTATCATTCATTTTCATAGTTTTTCATCATTTCATAGCTAGGTTATGGAAAAATTTCATCAAGGAGCATCAATCTTCAAAGTTCATCATCAAGCTTGATTAGGAATTGGGAAAGTTCTATTTTCCACACCAAAATAGCACC
Organism: Sequoia sempervirens; assembly: GCA_007258455.2. NCBI lineage: Eukaryota > Viridiplantae > Streptophyta > Pinopsida > Cupressales > Cupressaceae > Sequoia > Sequoia sempervirens. The sequence continues at coordinate 121,322 of VDFB02147706.1, read as the reverse complement.
GATTCCCCAATGGGATTAAGAGTTTGAGCATTGAATAAGATTTGATAGCTTTTATTTGTGTTCTTCATGTTATTTCTTGTTCTTTGCATTTCAAATAAATCTTATGGGGAATGATGTTTCTATCTTGCATATTGGATTAATAATGTGTTTGTTCTTTGTGTTTGTGTAGGTCTAGGATCACCATTCACAATGTCCATGCAAAGTTTATCTTCATTTCATTGACGAACATTGAGAAGTTCACTTTCTCTTCAGGATCAAGTGATGTTGCGTGATATGTGATCTTAGGTGTTTTTGTTGTGCCAACGTTGATGGGATCAACTTCTTCAACTAGGAATGTTGACTTCTCTTGATATTCAAAAATAGGGAGATTGAATCCTCCATCCCCAGGCACCTTGAGGAGGTTTTCACCCTTAGATTCATCCTTATTTTTCTCTTTTCAGGATTTGATAGAGCTGCATCATGGTTTTCCCTAGGGGATCTCATTTTGTTTTTTACATTGTCTTTTTCAATTTTGCGACTAGAGGACACAATCTCCCTTTTGAAATATGCTTCTTGTTTGAGTTCCATGACAAACCTTGCTTTATGATCTCCTACTGGTATATCGGTTCAAAGTCCCATAAACTTTGCAATAGCTTCATCATTTTGGAATTGATCCAAAATAGGCGTATGGTGTTGTTGGTTCCAATCTATTAACTATGGGTAGTAGCGGGGTAGGTTGTCATCGTTATCTAAAAAGCTTATGAAAGTATTCAAAATTTTCAATATGGCTCTAGAATCATTCTCCCATTGGGTATCTAGGTCATCATTATGAGAGGTGAAAAAGGAAGGAGAATCCCATTCATACTCATTAGAGTCTATTTCATAAGTATAGTCTTTGAATGTAGGTTTTCTAGGTTAGATGGGAAATAAACTTATGCTAAAGCTTTCAAATAAGTCCTCAATGGGTAAATCATTGTCTATAAGATGGTTGATATCTGATGTCTTAACTTTAGTAGAAGGATCTCCTTTCTTAAAAGAGGTAAGTCCAGTGTTTGGAGTAACCATGTCTATCAAACCATAACCTAGTCCCATGTTCTTCTTTATTTATTCCACTATAATAGGTTCCCATCTACCTTTTTTATGTCTCCCATGACCACCTTTTCCAATTTATCCCATTTTTTTAGCCATTTGATACCCTTTACTATTAGGATCAATTAGAAAGGGTTGTAGCTATTTTGGTTCTTCTTGGTCTTCTTTGTAGATCATTGATGAAAGGTCTTCTTTAAATATTTCCTCATCCTTCATATCTCACAACTTGGTAAAGATCATTGGTTTGGCTACCATTTTTACTACTTGGACATGTTTAATCTCCTTAGGCCCTCCATAAATTTTTAGTGTTGGGGGAAGCATTCCAATGTGCAAAAGGCTTGATTGAAATGATAGTTCTTGTTACCTTTGTCAAGTACTTGAATCTTGGACTTAGATTTTGGTTTCTCACTTGATAGGGGTTTGGCTAAGGTTGATGGTAGTGTTGATAGGTCAACATATGAGGAGTGAAATCATATATCATTACTATGTATATTTTAAAATTTTCTATATTTCTCCTCCAAGTTTGCATAGTAGTGGAAGGGTTCAAGATTAGTGGATGACTTAGTTGTGGGTTTAGGTGGAGATCCTTATATTGTGACTTTCCCTCGATAGGTAGTTATGTTACATTCAGGTTCCTTGCTCGTATAGTCAGCAAATTCACCCTAGTGTTATCTACTTGGGAGAGGGTTCCTAGGACAATATCACTATAGGTGTAGTTGGCGTTGTGATAGTCTTGTTCTTTCCCTTTGTCATTTTTCTTCCAATGGTTAGGAATTGGATTTGTTTAGATTTGGAGGTATTTGTTTCTAGGATGGTGTTTGATATCAAATTGTCCTTTGTCAATTAAGTCTTTTATTATATGTTTAAGTCCCATGTATTTATTCATTGTATTCCCCTTAATCTTGTGGAACTCACATAAGTCTTTTTCATTGTACCATGGTGTTTTAAAGCTTGGCTCTTCATAGTTTGGATGCTCGTTGAATTTGATGAGTTTTTGTTGAACTAATTTGTGCATGATTTTCTCAAGTGTTTCTCCTAATTGAGTAAATTTCCTACTTAGCTAGTTATATTTTATTTGTTTCCCTCCCTAATTTTTCTGTTGGCTATCCAATAGGTTATTTTGGGTATAGTTGAGTTTATTGTTTTGTATGTTGTTGGGAGTGAAGCTTGTTTCTGTAACTTGAGGTTTGTTTTGTGGGACATTGGGATTTTTCATGTTCCATATAGCTCTAGCATCAAATACTCCATCATTGGTAACAATTTTGTTTTTGTCCCAAATCTTAGGTTTCTCATTCAAACTAGAAGGGTTGTCTTTTGAGTTGTTTAGCTTAATAAATCATCTTGCTATGAGAGATATTTTAGTGTGTAGTCTCTTTTCAATAGTCTCTTTGAAGTTAGCAGGGAACAACATAGTGAGTTGGTAGTTGATTTCTACCTATACATTGGAAACAAATATATCCACCAGTTCTTTGTTAGGAATAGGCCACTTGCATCTACTAGTTTTATGTTTCCATCTTTGTAGGTAGGATGTAAAGGATTCCCCTTGGCTTTGTTTAATCTTGTAGAGGTCAATGATGGTGACATCATATTCTATGTTGAATGAGAAGTGATTCACAAACTTATTATTCAATTCATCAAAACAACTAATACCTAGTGGTAGATGGGAGAACCATTCCATAGCGTGACCAGTAAGACTACGTGGAAAAATCTTTATTAGGTAAGAATCATTGTTTTGCACTTTCATGCAAGCTGTCAAGAAATCTCACACATGTTCTACTGGATTGCCCTTTCCCTTCTACTTATCAAATTTTGGTATTTTAAAAAAATTTAGGAAGGGGATCATGGTGATAGAGCAATCAAAAGGGAACAAACATATATCCTATAGAGTGTAGGTCTTCTTTGGTTTTCCAGTCTAGATGTCCAATATCTTTTGATTTAAGGCTTGTAGTTCATGCCTACCTTTGTGTTTGGTATGTTTGTTTGTGGACCTTGTGCATAGTAACCTTGTTGTCCCTGTTTGGTCATAGGTTGGGTATTGTGCAAGTATAGGACCTTGGTAACCATGTTGTGTGGAAGGAGTGTTAAATCCCTATTGTATGAAAGGAGGATTAAGTCTTTGTTGAAAGTAAGGAGGATTAAGTCCTTTTTGGGTGGAAGGAGGGTTATGTCCTTATTAAATGTAAGGAGGATTAAGTCCTTGCTATGGGGAAGGAGGATTAAATCCTTTTTGAATGTAAAGAGGATTAAGTTCTTGTTGTATGGAAGGAGGATTAAGTCCTTGTTGAATGGAAGGAGGGTTAGGTACTTGTTGGATGTAAGGAGGGTTAATTCCTTGTTGAATGTAAGGAGGATTAAGTCCTTGTTGTGGGGAAGGAGTATTACGTCCTTGTTTTGTGGAAGGAGGGTTAGGTCCTTATTGTATGGAAGGAGGGTTAAGTCCTTGTTGAATGTAAGGAGGTTTAGGTCCTTTCTGATTTTGTTGAAGAGGGGCACCTTGATAGTGTGTTGGTGATACTCATTATTGTGGTTGATTCTGTTGAAGGGTACCTGGGTAGTGCACTGGTGGTAATCCTTATTGTTGGGATGAATTATTTTAAAGGTTACCCTAGTAGTGTGTTGTTGATACACCTTGTTGTTCGGATGAATTGTATTGAAGGTTACCTTGATAGTGTGTTGGTGGTACACCTTGTTATTGGGATGAACTGTATTGAAGGTTCCCATGATAGTTTGTTGGTGGTATGCCTTATTGTTGGGATGAATTGTATTGAAGGTCACCCTAATAGTGCATTGGTGGTACACCTTGTTGGAATGGTAGGTTGGTTAAAGGATCAAGATATGGTGAAATATGTGGCATGTATTGTCCTTTTGGGAGGTTATTACCTTGTGGTATGTATTGAGATGGACCTTCTTGATATTGTTGGGCCACTGCTACTTTCTCAATTTGGGATGATTTCCTAAACAAAGGGTTGTCCATTGGTTATTTTTTAGGTTGGTCATTGCTTTGTGAGAAGATTGGTGGCATGTTCGAATTCTTAATTGGTTTGGGTATTTTTCTCACAACTGAGTTATCCCCTAACGGAATGAGGTTAGGATCCTTAAGACTTTCCACATTAAAGTCTATAGGAAGCTTAGCACCACATTGTGATGATTTGGAGAAATAGGCATTTGGATCCTTTCCTAGTAGTTTTTACATTAGTTTAAGTACCTTGGGATTGCTGGAGTGATGAAAGAATTCTTCCTCATCTAGTTCTTCCTCACTATCCACTTCTTCTATGACCATATCTTTGGGATTTTGGTTTGACCTATCCATCATTTCTTGTTGTTTACGGACTACCTCCTCCTCACTTGGTGGTTGGTTTGATGTTGTCTTAAATGTGGGTTCTTTTCAAGGAGTTACAAGATCACTTGGCCTACAACCCCATGGGTCACTTACATCATTGGTGGTATTTTTTGCGGGCATGCTAGAGCTGATTTTTTTTGCTTCCATCTTTTTTCTATGTTGTGATCACATAGTTGTCATAAACAAGTGCCAAGATTGTGAAATTTTGTGATTTATAACCATGGAGTAAAAGAATGCTTTGTTTTTGGGATTTTTTCTATTTTTGAGTGTTTTTGGGATTTCCTATTTTTAAATGGATGGTATCTATTACCATGCAAGATGTGGTGATATGATCCTTCTGACCGCAAGATCTGCTTTTCATTCCTCTTTGTCTAGGATATTAGCTACGTTTATCAACTATGTTGGTGTTTCATTTCTCTCAAATATGAAACTTCTCAAGCTACCAATAATGTATCTTTGTTCACCTTCAATTTGCAAAAGACTTGGTTGTATGATAGGTTTCGTAAGATTTGGTTGTTGAAATAGAGTAGCTAGACACCAAATGGTCATAAAGTGAGTGGTATTTAGTAAATGAAGCTATTTTTGGGACTCAATTGTTTAAAAGACTTGGATTGATATTTCACTTCATTTTTATAGAGGATATGTTGCAAGAAATTTACTTGAACTAGCCTTGAGGTTCATGCAAATGTAGATATCTTAGAATTTTTAGTGAAGGAATTATCCAAGTTGTTTGTTTTGAATTTGAATCCTAAAAGTAGGATGGAGTGTTTGTTTTTGCAAATGGATGATGGACTGATGTAAATTATGATGTATTTTGGGAGTCTAACTATTTTGTTCTCACATGTTTTAACCAATTTTAAGATTAGTTTTTTATTTTCACTAGAAAGTAGGGCAAGAGTGGCAGTTTTAGAACAATAGTGGTAATTTTTGTCAAAAGCAGCCAAAGTTTGGTCTACTGCAACCAAATCTAAAAGGAAACTACAACGATTTTTCTCAAAAGTGGTTGTTATGTGTAATTTTCTAGCTAGTGAATTGTGCAGGAAAAAGCAGTTGTTTTGAGAAAAAGTGGATAGACTTAAGTTGGTCGTGGTTCAGATAATAGATCAAATGTGACAATATTAAGATCAGTTGCATAAATTTTATGTCAAGTGCATTCAAATTTTCAAAAGCCATAAATTTTTTATAGTCATTGTCAAAAATTAGAGAGAAAAAGAAAGTTGTTTTAGGTTGATTGCAGCCAGTTTTAGATCAAGTGTGATAGAAACAACAACAATGGTGGTATTTTGTGTAGATTTATTTTCTAGCTTATGTTTTGGCAGCAACTTTGGATAAATTTACAGATTTGGTGTCTCGTTTTGATCTGATTTTTTAATTTTCACAAGTGATATCATGCAACACAACAATCAAAACTATTTGACCTTAAATTTCTATAACTTTAAGCACATTTCTTTCCACAAAAGCTCAAAGTTTGTGGAAGGTGAAATGCTAAAGCCATAGTTTCCAATGTTGACTTTGTTCTTATTGTGACTTGAAATGTAAGGCTAAATATTCAAAAACCTTTAGGGATATTGTTTTAAGATATCCTTAAGGAGTGCAAATATAGGGCTCTTTTCAAAGTGTTCACACTAAGTCAAAAGGGTTTGATGTTTCATAACCATGTTAAATGCTTGTTTTGATGTGTTCATTTTAATTCAATCAAATGTTTGATGTTTCAATGTAACCAAGAGATTTGGCAATTTCGTGAAGACAATTTACACCCTAGGGATAGACATGTTCTCCTAGGTGGGATTACCTCATGCCCCAAAGGGATGATTTTACATGCAACGAATGGAGAGTTTTTTTTAATCTCAACCATAAGTTGTACTTGGTAAGTAACTTCTTGGAAGTAAATTCCAATGCACCACTTCGAAGAATGTTTTTGGCTAAAAAGGTGGCTTCTACAACATTGGTTTTTAGTAATGCTTAGGGGATCTAACACTTTCATAGCATCTAAAAAGCCACTTAAGGCTTTAACCAACTTAATAGGGTTCAATATACACAAGGTACCTCCCCTTCCATGAATGGCATTAACAGAAAAGTAATCACCAATGCATGTCGGTTGGCATTTAGCCTTGGCCATTTATATAGCGGCCCAAGTGAAATACAACTTTGAGTTGTCTTTGAGTTCTCCAATGTAGGATGTGTCTTAAAAGGTAGGACCTCTAGAGGTAATTATTTGAATTAAAACAAGTGCTAAACTAAAAAAGATTTTTCATCACCCAAGATCTCCTAAAGACGTGAGGGGAGAGGATAGACACTTAGTTTACATAACACAAAAAACACAACATACATTTCATTGCAATATTCTTTTTAAGCCCCTCGATGGGTGCTATCCAATAAAATAAATGTCAAAATGTTTAGAAGATAGAAAATTATTTTTATGTGCACCAAAGTGAAGCATTATGGATTTCAAACAAATAGATAGCAATATACAAGTCATAAAGTATTTTTCTAGCTTTAAGCCCAAAACTGAGTGTTTCTAACAATCCTTGTCTTAATTGGTGAAAAAAATGAAATCGTGCATTTCGTCAACATATTGAAAGATTTGGTAGAAAAGACAAGCATTTTTTAAGAGCGACAAAACAATGTTCTAATCTTAGAAAACCTTTGAAAAATTCTTTCTAGAACACCAAACCAAAAGTGTGTGAGTTTGTGCGGTTCATTTTTATAGCACCAAATTCAAAGTTTTGTAAACTAGAAATATTTTTGAACACTCTTTCTAAGCACCAAATCAAAATCTTTTTTAAAACTAGAAAGCTTTTTGAAATATTCTTTTTCAGCACAAAATAAAAAAAAATTCTAAACTAGAAAGCTTTTTGAAAGATTCCTTTTAAGGCACCAAATTAAAGGTGTGTGAATTGTGGGGTTCATTTTTTAAGCACCAAATTAATTTTTTTCTAATCTAGAAAACTTTTGTTGGACCATTCACTTTCTCTATAATAAAATTGTTAGTTTGTTCTTGGATAAACACATGCCATGCTTCTACAAATCCTGCATAAACAATGTTAGAACCCTTCGAACATTCAAACTAACAATCATTAGTATTAGAAACCAAAAAAATAACTTAATATATTTTCAAATCAAAATAATAGAGAGAAAAAGCATGAAAATTAGTTAAAAGCGGCCCTTTTGAGTGTGACTGCTGACCCATTTTTGGAAGCAAAAGTGGTCCAAAAACTCAACTATGAACTTTTCATGTGCATAAGTAGTTCAAATGTGCAAATTTGGACCTATTTTGCATCAAAAGTGGCTAGGAAATATCGAAGTGGCTGAAAAAGGAGTGACTATCATAGGACCGATAGAATGACTGCATAAGTTTTTTGTAGCTTATAAGTAAAAAATTGGAAAGTGCATATGCATTCTGAAACCTGCAAATGCTCAATAAAAACTCATAGAAACATTAGTGTTAAGGACCATGGTCCCACTAGGCATGCTAGAATGTGTAAGGGGGAAATCAGATATAGCGTGAGATAATCAAACATAAATGAATTAAACTAATCTAATTCAAATGAAAGATTTAGATTCATAGCCATTAGTCATGAAACAAAGATTTTAAGCTATAGAAATCAACTAACGAAATCCTAGGATAACATAATGAATTCAAAAATAAAGAAAACTTTACCATCCCATGTTGAAGTGTATTTGAAAATATGTTGGATTGTTGTTGTATCAATGCAAAGCCTCCATTTGTGCATAGTAAAAGCTTCAAAGTTGTGCGATGATGATCAAAGATGTATGTAAAAGCTTTCAAGAAATCAATGATTAATTGGGAATTACTTCATTGTGTAAAAGAAGTCAATTATCCAATCATTTTTGAAAAGAAATGAGATTGTTATACAGATTTTGTGTTTCAAAATGAATGCTCAAGATCGCATGGTAGAATATCTTGATCAAAAACTCAAATCCGCTGAGAGGAATTAAATGGGAAAAATCAGTGGATTTTGATTACGTACTCTGTGTGATTGAAGAAATCAATTTGAGTGTTTAGTGGAATTAAGGAAATCATAATGAATTTTCAGTGTGATTGCAGAATAAATGAATTAGTTAGGAAATAGATGGATCAATCAGCCAATCAGAGTGAGCAATTAGGGGATCATAATTTGCTCAATCATGAAAGTGGGTGAGGGTAATTAATCAATTGATTTAATTAATTAATCCTTTTTGAGTTGAACATTCAAGTCATGTTTGACTTTTACAAACTTGCATTTGTTTGTTTTGACATTTTTGAATAATGTTTTCAATAATTAATTTAATTATTCAAGTTTAGGGGAAAGTGATTTAATTAAACTATTAAGTGATTAACAATTTAATTGATTTAGGGGAACAAAGTAAATTAGTGACATAAATGAATAATTGATGTTATTTAATTAATTAGGAAGACTAAAGTCAGATTAGGATTTTATTAAATAAATGAAATTTATTTAATTAGTCAAAAGTGATGAAAAAGTGAATTAATTAAATAATGTAATATTATTGAATTAATAGAGAAAATTAGGGTTTTTGATATAATTTATGTAAAATGTAGTGATATTAGGTGATAATGATGTTGATGATGAGAAAATTTCATCTAGGTTATGCAATATATGTTAGGTCATTTTTACATGTCTACATGTACCTTGCCTTAGCATTGACCTCATGCGCCTTGATTTTTGCAATTGTACTAGGACCATTTAGAAGTGGAGTGTATGTATTTAGATAACCATTCCCAATCTCATATCCTTGAGTAGAAAAATATCCTTGCATCTTTGTCCTCCAAAATGCATATTCTGAGCTATTGAATCTAGGATATTCCAAAGGAATCTTGTTCACCATCCCAGATCTACCTCAAGCAGTTAATCTCTTCTTCAAGGAGCCTTGCTCTGATACTAATTATTGAAATGAACAAGAAAACTGAGAGTGGGGGTGAATCAATTGTAAAAAATTAAATCTTCAAAACCCTCAACAATAATCAGATCCACAAGCATTCATTAAACCCTTATTTTGTTACATTGATTAAACATGAAATGGAGATAACAGAAACTAAAATCACAACACCATGCATAAGAGAACACCAGATTTATGTGGAAAACCCAATAAGGGAAAAACCATGGTGAGGATTAGCTCACAATATAAGTAATAGCAAACCGGCACAAAGGGGCTCACTCCTAGAATAGGACACACTATCCAAAAAGGCTCACAACCAGGGTTCGTTTCCATAGAAAGAATACAATAAGATAGAAGAACAATGTTACACAAAGAAAACACTTCTCAATGAAACAAGGAGTCCACCACAATTGCTCACAAACTTTCACAGTTTCACATGAAATATTTTGGATGCCTTCAACTCACTACCTTAAGGAACCCTAACATGAAATTTGCACCACTCTGCTCAATTTCACATCACACACATCACTTGAATCAATCTCACATCTATCTTACTTATTACTCTTTTTTTCACCATCTTGCATCAATTCCATACATATTTATATCAAGCTCTACCTCAAAAACTTTCTCTAATGTCGACCACTAGCTATTATACATTCAAATTCAAAATAGGCTGGCACCTAAACATTCCCGTAATCTATATGAAGGAAAGGAAACCTACACAAATCCTTAAGTAGGACCCAAATTGATCCCAAAAAACTTCAACTCTCTTCCACAAGCCTCACATGTAGTGTTAAACATAAGGTCGGCCAACACTCGTGCAAGACACCATAATCATTAAGTACACACTTCCTTAAACCAAGCTGAAAGTTTCAGACAACATAATTCATTCTAACTCAATCTAGAATAATCCAAGAACCACTTAAGATTCATAAAACACTTCATCCAAGCATGCATCACAAATACTTTAACTCAAAAAAATGGATAACCTTTAATTGCATATTGATAAATGAAACTCACACTGTACTACACCAAATCAAGCAAAAATTTGAATACATAAAGATAAAATCATTATAAGAATCTTCCAAAATATGCACAACCTGAAGCCAAACAACAGAGAAACATGGAGAAAATACATTTCTCCTAGACCAAAGAAAACATCACTGAATGTTCAACTAGTTCACACACTGGTGAAAATATCTCACAATGTACAATGATCTAGAAGCACAAATTTTGAATATAACAACTTTTAACACCCTTGAATAACCTATAAGATCTACATAGGAATAGCATCAACATAGAAAGAACACAAAGAACAATATTGGATCACACTATGAGAATTTGCACAACATAGTTACCTCTGTTTATTAAATTTTCTCAAAAGCACTTAGAAACCAAGTACCAGAGACATCACCTTAGCTCATTACTTCATTCCAACTCATCTTTAGACTCTACGATAAAAGAATAGTTCTATGTACTCACAACATTTCCTCAAGGTCTCAAATACACATGCACAACCTGTTTTCCTCTTTTCCACAATTTTCATAATATCCTCAACATCTTCATTCCATAGTTAATATTAATGACAACAACAATCAGTAGACTTCTTGTTGACATCAATGAAAAAACCATCATACTTGCAATAAAACGTTTGAATTTTTATGATTCTATGATGAAAAAATGAAACCCTACATGAGAAGTGCAAAACAATGCAATGAAAATCCTAGATCTAGTGTTGTATTAATTCATATTTTAGAAGGTTTATTATGTCAAAATATTAGGTTTAGCAAAATGAAACATAGGAAGGGAAACCCTAATTTTAATGTATAGAACCTAGGTTTGATTGCCTCCTTTTCTAGGGTTTCATTAAGATGGAGATCAACAAGGCATATAAATTGACTTTCAACCATGAAGGTGAGCCAATAAAACCTAGATCTCCATCCTATTGAGGATTGGAATGGATTGGAATTGCTTTTCTATGATTAACCTAATTAGACTATATGCGCTAATATAAAAAATGTAAGATCAGAAAAAATGTACAGATTGCAATAGCAATTTATATGCAGATTTAGGAAGTGCAAAGGATTGTGTGCTTTCTTAGAAAAATTGGTTTCAACCACTATTGGAGGATATAGGCGCCCTAGGGTGTATGGGTTCTTGTACGGGTGTCTTGCTCAAATTTTGCAATCGTCTGATGTCATATCTAAGGTCTCTTTTTTCTTACAGAGTTGTCAAATCACTATCAAATAATTTTGTAGGTGAGTTTTTATGAGTTGACAAGATGTAAGGCCTCAATTGCAACAATGAATATTTTTTCTTCAAACTTCCTTCAATCCTCTCTAAAATTGAAACCTACAAATTCAAAGAGATGGAAAGGGTTGTGCCATTTAGGGGTTTGTCTTATTCAAACCCCATGTTTGTGTTTCTAGCTCCAAAACGGTAATTTTAATGATAAAATGATAATGAATAGGTAGGAATGATAAAATCACAAAGTGCTGCAACTCACTACCCTTCAATGGCTTCATTAAAGGACTAAAGTCATTTATATCACCTCAAGGTCTTGGATCTTGCTTTCTTGATTGCTTGAAACACTTTGGATACCTACAAAATTGGGGTTAGCCTTAACAAAACAATGATAATATGACAACATGAACTCACATAAACTTTGACATGATGTTTGGATCTTGAATTTCTATAATAAAGCTCTGAGATGTTTCTCTTGACTTTCTCTTGAATGATCTTAATGTTCACCTCTTGCTAGATAATTTCACTAGGGTTTCAAATGATGCAATAACTAGGTATTTATAGGCATTTATTCAATTTCCCGCAAATTAAATCCCAATAGCTGACATTTGCAATTTCAATTTTGAATGTTAAAATACTGACACTAACATATCTAGATTTGGTCCCCAAAAAAAATGGGGACCCATAATGCCTAGGACAAATGGGTCCTAACCCTATTCTCTAGGACATTAAGTATGAGGGGAAAAATATTGATTAGATGCATTTATTCAATGCTTGCAATTTCTTGGAAAGTGGTAAAAATGGGCTATAGAATGCATAATTAAGAAAATTAGGGACCCAATTAGGCTCAATAATTTATGGGTAGAAAAACATAGTGTGAAATTGTCAAGAGTGATGATTTTTATTGCTACAACATTGAAATTAATAAAATATAAATTAAGAGAACTTGAAAATATAAATAAAGAAATCAAATCAAACTCATAATCTACCAATCCCACTGCAAACTTGAAATAAAATATGATGTGTTATCTCTTTGCCTTTGGATGTGAATATTAAACCTTAGCAACATAATAGTACAAACTTGATTGATGATTGATTGATTTATGATTGGTGATATATTTTGATAGAGTTGATTTGCATAAAAATATGAGAACTAAAATAAATAGAGAAAATACTATATTTATAGACTTTCCAAGGAAAAATATAATGGGAGAGTAGGATAAGAATAAATAATTTAGTTAACTAGAAAATTAGTGGAGTCAACTCAACTAATAAATAGAAAATCTCCATTTCAAATCATTGAGACAATATTGATTTATTTGATTTATTTGGTGGATAATTGTGCACATGAAGTTTCCAATTTCATGCTTAGTTTTTTATTATATAAGTAGGGGTTAGGGCCTTGATCCCATATAAAAATAGCCAAAGAGTCTAGTGTAAGCGGAAATCAGACAAGAATAGTAAAATAGAGAAGACAACCAATGAAACAACACTACATCACCACACCCCACATAGCAGAGAACAACATCAACCAAGTTTCATGGGGGCATTACAAAAAACCTTAAGTACTAGTATAAACTTAACCAAAACATAATATCATTAACCCATATACTATCAAAAGGCAAGCTAAACCTATCATAAGTGTCTAGATAGCACATAATCATTATATCAGAGATTAATAAAATATAATAAATGTTCAGGCTTAAAAATCCCATATCATTCTCATCATAAAGGAAACCAAAAATACCAGTCAACCAAGTACACATAAAAACCAGGAACCATGACCAAACAAAGAAAAAAAATTAGGAATCCTCTATATGACTCCAAGTCTTTTGAAGCTCTTTCACCATTTCTTCCAAGCTGTCCTTTGGCTCCATCATCCTAGACTAATCCACTTCAGTCCTTCTTCATTTTTTCCTTGCTTCTTTTTAATCTTTCCTTGGCCAGATATGGTACCCATAACTACTCTTTTCATAACCTCATCCATGACACTGCACATGTTCTTGATGGTCTCCGAAATAGTTTGGAACCTGTTAGAATTGTCATCTTTTTCCATCATTCTTTCAATTTGCTCTACCCTCTCTATGAGCATGTCAATTTTCAAACACTCAGAGTTAGGAGAGGTGTTGGTAGTCAACTCAATGTCCTCCAAATCAATCAAGCTATCATTTACTTTTTCCTTCTCCTCTACTTTACCAAGGTTAGTCCCTTCATCAGTGCATTGCTCCTCCTCTTGATTATTCTCTTCTTTTCCTTCTTGGCTAGTGTCCTCGAGCACATCAAACTCTGAAGTACCCTTGTCCTCTAAGAAGTTCATTTCCTCAAGGCTATCAGGTACATATTCCTCGGAGGAGGATATTTCTTTGTCCTTCAAGGGTTTCTCATGTAGATTATGAGATAAATTCTTTTCTAGGGTGGTGGCGAGAGTATATTTGCAAATTTCCCTAATTAAACCTTGATCCAAAGGTGGATTTTCCCCATTATCTAGACTCTGCTACATTGATGAAAGGAGAAAGAAGGGAATATTAATTTTCTCAAGGTGGAAAATTTGGTTCAAGATTGGAAAATGGTACCCATGCATGGATTGAAATCTACACTCAAGAGTGAAATATTTCATTACAAAAAAGCTTACATTGTGTTATGGAGGCAGGAGCTACAACCTTGAATAGACATTTTGAAACATCTGAGCTTTTTCCTTGGCCTCGAAAAACTTATTGATGTAATCTTGGTAGTTCCCCATTATTTTTTTGGAAACTTTCTTCCTTTTGTATTTGAGACTAGTGGGTTGAGCTATAAGTTTTGTGTCAATAGTGAAATGAAGCCCTCCCAGGTTTACCTCACCATCCTTCCAATAATTCATAAATTTGTAACTAAGTTCCTTACTGTGACCTTGCATAGCTTTGAAATATGGGGTGAAACTCACTCGTTCAAAAAGGCTCCACAACTTGGCATTCTATCTCAGAGAGTCATGCTTGCTCGGATCCATTCTCTTTTTGTGTCCTCTCATTATCTCTTCACTAGTTATATTGTCATTGTGCAGAAGAAAAAAGTATGCCCTTATACCTTTCTCGTGAAAAATTGAGATCACCAACAATTTGAAATTTTTAATGTTCAGGATAATGTTAGGGCTTTGCATTTGGAGAGGTAACAGTTCAAACCCACTGGTTATGATTTTAAGAAATTTAGATTTATCACAAGGAGATAACTCATGCCTTTTGTTCAATCCTTTATTAGGAATGAAATCACCCCCATCATAACAAGGCATAAATAAGCCTTCTTGATTACACCCAATTCTATCTGCCTTGACCTATATGGAAACATCATGTTGCCAATTCATCAAAACATTTTCAATGGGTTAGGTGATTGAAATCATGATTTGAATTTTTTTAAACCACTTTCCTTAATTATCCAAGCACGAACCTTTCATAAGATTTTTTCTTTCAATCTTGTTAGCTTTGTACTTCTGAAGATTTTTCATACCAGGAGAATCATTAGGGGTCTTCATTTCCCTATACTCCAAATTCCCCATACCCATTATGAGAAAAAAAGAAATTAATAAAATAAATTTAACATAATAACTCATAGCACCCTCCATCAAAGTTAATTGCTATCAATCCTAGTATGATTATTTAAAGAACCAAGTTTTTCTTTAAATAAAATCATTTTGATAGGACTTGGAAATTGATGAAAGTCCCAATGCATCTATTATAATTGTCTTAGACTTGCATTAGCCATTGTGTTAGCAACCATATTACCTTCCCTATACACATGGCCAACTTTATAATTTTGGAAGGTTTTCAAAGTTCTCTTACAATCATCCAAAATATCTTTCAAGTCCCAAGGCACATCAACAATATTATTTAAATAATCAATAATCAGTTTATAGTCTCCTTCAAAAAACACTTTTGTGTAACTTTTCTCCTTCATACTATGTATGCCTACCCACACAGCATATTCCTTGGCCATTTTGTTTTTTGCAACTTCTAGACCTTTGACATATCCTTCAACAAAATTACATTGGTGATTTCTGATTATTCCTCCTCCACCCATCAGTCCCAGGTTACCTTTTGAAAAACCATTGAAATTACATTTCACCCAATCCAATTTTGGATGTGTCCACATAGTATTCTTCCTTTTTAGCTATTTTGTCTAGTTTATATTTATTAGGTCCTATGAGATTCCCCATAATTGCTTAATTCTTAATTATTTGTAATAAGGTATTCTTTTAGGAGTTTATTTATTGTTTTTAATATTTTCTTGTATCTATTGTCTTATGCACATGTATAGATATTTATTGTTCTTAGTTGTATCCCTAAAGACTTTGTTGTTTCATTCTTTCCACAGTACCCAAGTGAGAAATGGGGGAACTTGCTTCCAAAGATCAATAATGATATTATGATAGTAGGGGCAGAAATTCTAACATTCTATAAACATATTTATTGAGGGGGGAAAACCCAATCTATTTTCAGTTTTTCATGAAAAAAGGCCAAACTTCTCGAGAGTAGGGACATTGAAACAACAAGTGCATGATTATTTCTTCAACTTCATTACATAAGTAGCACTTATTCACCAAATGGAAACCTTTTTCCTAAGGAGTATCTAGAGTAGAAATATTACCATGATCCATTGACCACCAGAAGCAATTGACTTTAGGTATTAAGTTCTTTTTCTAGACCATTTTCTAGTCAAAGCCCCCCTTAAGAATCAATAGGTTTTCAAAAACTTCATAAATAGATTTGACTAAGATTTTTCCCAATGGACATTTTTTCCATATCTATTCATCTTCCCTATCTTTTGAAAAGATATCAACTTCACCAACCTAATGAAGAAGAAGGTGCAAGCCAAGCTTCCACTTATGTTTTTTATCCCTTCTAAGAACAATTTCATTAAAATGATTGTTGAAATTTTTTCATCAGGGCATCATGCCATCCCAATTGTTACAATTAGTGACCATTTTTCCTATAGCTCTTATCATCTTGAATTTAATATATTGGAGAATATTTTTTGATGACAATGGAGCACAACTTGTTCAGGCGTCTTCCTAGAAATCAGTTCTTTGACCATTCCCTATTCTCTTTTTCACTCCTTGTTTTAGGGATCCTCTAATCTTGATCAAGTTATTCTAGAAAATAGATCCATAGCGAAGATCTTCCCACAAGAGGCAACCTTGATCCTTATTATGTAAGTATTTTTCCTTAAGAATTAAGACCCAATCTTTGGCTCCTTATAAAAGGAACCATCCCATTTTTTCCACTAAGGATTTATTGAAAGTTTTATCATTTGAATTCCCAAACCACCATCCCTCTTTGGAGCAGAAACTTTAACCAATCCAACAAGATCTAGCCTTTTTTCTCCTCCAATCTAGACCAAAGAAATATTCTTTAAATAATTTCTATCTTTTCAGCTATAAAGGTCAAGATGTTAAAGAAAGAGAGGTAATAGACAAGGATATTTTGTAAATATTCTTTCAACTATTGAAGTTTCCTTGCATTGCTTAACAACCTTCCTTTCCATCTTGCCAATTTCTTCTGAATATTTTCAAGAATGTGATTCTGGTAATTGCTATAG
>VDFB02147706.1:0-104100 GCA_007258455.2 Sequoia sempervirens | reverse complement strand
ATCAATCAGCCAATCAGAGTGAGCAATTAGGGGATCATAATTTGCTCAATCATGAAAGTGGGTGAGGGTAATTAATCAATTGATTTAATTAATTAATCCTTTTTGAGTTGAACATTCAAGTCATGTTTGACTTTTACAAACTTGCATTTGTTTGTTTTGACATTTTTGAATAATGTTTTCAATAATTAATTTAATTATTCAAGTTTAGGGGAAAGTGATTTAATTAAACTATTAAGTGATTAACAATTTAATTGATTTAGGGGAACAAAGTAAATTAGTGACATAAATGAATAATTGATGTTATTTAATTAATTAGGAAGACTAAAGTCAGATTAGGATTTTATTAAATAAATGAAATTTATTTAATTAGTCAAAAGTGATGAAAAAGTGAATTAATTAAATAATGTAATATTATTGAATTAATAGAGAAAATTAGGGTTTTTGATATAATTTATGTAAAATGTAGTGATATTAGGTGATAATGATGTTGATGATGAGAAAATTTCATCTAGGTTATGCAATATATGTTAGGTCATTTTTACATGTCTACATGTACCTTGCCTTAGCATTGACCTCATGCGCCTTGATTTTTGCAATTGTACTAGGACCATTTAGAAGTGGAGTGTATGTATTTAGATAACCATTCCCAATCTCATATCCTTGAGTAGAAAAATATCCTTGCATCTTTGTCCTCCAAAATGCATATTCTGAGCTATTGAATCTAGGATATTCCAAAGGAATCTTGTTCACCATCCCAGATCTACCTCAAGCAGTTAATCTCTTCTTCAAGGAGCCTTGCTCTGATACTAATTATTGAAATGAACAAGAAAACTGAGAGTGGGGGTGAATCAATTGTAAAAAATTAAATCTTCAAAACCCTCAACAATAATCAGATCCACAAGCATTCATTAAACCCTTATTTTGTTACATTGATTAAACATGAAATGGAGATAACAGAAACTAAAATCACAACACCATGCATAAGAGAACACCAGATTTATGTGGAAAACCCAATAAGGGAAAAACCATGGTGAGGATTAGCTCACAATATAAGTAATAGCAAACCGGCACAAAGGGGCTCACTCCTAGAATAGGACACACTATCCAAAAAGGCTCACAACCAGGGTTCGTTTCCATAGAAAGAATACAATAAGATAGAAGAACAATGTTACACAAAGAAAACACTTCTCAATGAAACAAGGAGTCCACCACAATTGCTCACAAACTTTCACAGTTTCACATGAAATATTTTGGATGCCTTCAACTCACTACCTTAAGGAACCCTAACATGAAATTTGCACCACTCTGCTCAATTTCACATCACACACATCACTTGAATCAATCTCACATCTATCTTACTTATTACTCTTTTTTTCACCATCTTGCATCAATTCCATACATATTTATATCAAGCTCTACCTCAAAAACTTTCTCTAATGTCGACCACTAGCTATTATACATTCAAATTCAAAATAGGCTGGCACCTAAACATTCCCGTAATCTATATGAAGGAAAGGAAACCTACACAAATCCTTAAGTAGGACCCAAATTGATCCCAAAAAACTTCAACTCTCTTCCACAAGCCTCACATGTAGTGTTAAACATAAGGTCGGCCAACACTCGTGCAAGACACCATAATCATTAAGTACACACTTCCTTAAACCAAGCTGAAAGTTTCAGACAACATAATTCATTCTAACTCAATCTAGAATAATCCAAGAACCACTTAAGATTCATAAAACACTTCATCCAAGCATGCATCACAAATACTTTAACTCAAAAAAATGGATAACCTTTAATTGCATATTGATAAATGAAACTCACACTGTACTACACCAAATCAAGCAAAAATTTGAATACATAAAGATAAAATCATTATAAGAATCTTCCAAAATATGCACAACCTGAAGCCAAACAACAGAGAAACATGGAGAAAATACATTTCTCCTAGACCAAAGAAAACATCACTGAATGTTCAACTAGTTCACACACTGGTGAAAATATCTCACAATGTACAATGATCTAGAAGCACAAATTTTGAATATAACAACTTTTAACACCCTTGAATAACCTATAAGATCTACATAGGAATAGCATCAACATAGAAAGAACACAAAGAACAATATTGGATCACACTATGAGAATTTGCACAACATAGTTACCTCTGTTTATTAAATTTTCTCAAAAGCACTTAGAAACCAAGTACCAGAGACATCACCTTAGCTCATTACTTCATTCCAACTCATCTTTAGACTCTACGATAAAAGAATAGTTCTATGTACTCACAACATTTCCTCAAGGTCTCAAATACACATGCACAACCTGTTTTCCTCTTTTCCACAATTTTCATAATATCCTCAACATCTTCATTCCATAGTTAATATTAATGACAACAACAATCAGTAGACTTCTTGTTGACATCAATGAAAAAACCATCATACTTGCAATAAAACGTTTGAATTTTTATGATTCTATGATGAAAAAATGAAACCCTACATGAGAAGTGCAAAACAATGCAATGAAAATCCTAGATCTAGTGTTGTATTAATTCATATTTTAGAAGGTTTATTATGTCAAAATATTAGGTTTAGCAAAATGAAACATAGGAAGGGAAACCCTAATTTTAATGTATAGAACCTAGGTTTGATTGCCTCCTTTTCTAGGGTTTCATTAAGATGGAGATCAACAAGGCATATAAATTGACTTTCAACCATGAAGGTGAGCCAATAAAACCTAGATCTCCATCCTATTGAGGATTGGAATGGATTGGAATTGCTTTTCTATGATTAACCTAATTAGACTATATGCGCTAATATAAAAAATGTAAGATCAGAAAAAATGTACAGATTGCAATAGCAATTTATATGCAGATTTAGGAAGTGCAAAGGATTGTGTGCTTTCTTAGAAAAATTGGTTTCAACCACTATTGGAGGATATAGGCGCCCTAGGGTGTATGGGTTCTTGTACGGGTGTCTTGCTCAAATTTTGCAATCGTCTGATGTCATATCTAAGGTCTCTTTTTTCTTACAGAGTTGTCAAATCACTATCAAATAATTTTGTAGGTGAGTTTTTATGAGTTGACAAGATGTAAGGCCTCAATTGCAACAATGAATATTTTTTCTTCAAACTTCCTTCAATCCTCTCTAAAATTGAAACCTACAAATTCAAAGAGATGGAAAGGGTTGTGCCATTTAGGGGTTTGTCTTATTCAAACCCCATGTTTGTGTTTCTAGCTCCAAAACGGTAATTTTAATGATAAAATGATAATGAATAGGTAGGAATGATAAAATCACAAAGTGCTGCAACTCACTACCCTTCAATGGCTTCATTAAAGGACTAAAGTCATTTATATCACCTCAAGGTCTTGGATCTTGCTTTCTTGATTGCTTGAAACACTTTGGATACCTACAAAATTGGGGTTAGCCTTAACAAAACAATGATAATATGACAACATGAACTCACATAAACTTTGACATGATGTTTGGATCTTGAATTTCTATAATAAAGCTCTGAGATGTTTCTCTTGACTTTCTCTTGAATGATCTTAATGTTCACCTCTTGCTAGATAATTTCACTAGGGTTTCAAATGATGCAATAACTAGGTATTTATAGGCATTTATTCAATTTCCCGCAAATTAAATCCCAATAGCTGACATTTGCAATTTCAATTTTGAATGTTAAAATACTGACACTAACATATCTAGATTTGGTCCCCAAAAAAAATGGGGACCCATAATGCCTAGGACAAATGGGTCCTAACCCTATTCTCTAGGACATTAAGTATGAGGGGAAAAATATTGATTAGATGCATTTATTCAATGCTTGCAATTTCTTGGAAAGTGGTAAAAATGGGCTATAGAATGCATAATTAAGAAAATTAGGGACCCAATTAGGCTCAATAATTTATGGGTAGAAAAACATAGTGTGAAATTGTCAAGAGTGATGATTTTTATTGCTACAACATTGAAATTAATAAAATATAAATTAAGAGAACTTGAAAATATAAATAAAGAAATCAAATCAAACTCATAATCTACCAATCCCACTGCAAACTTGAAATAAAATATGATGTGTTATCTCTTTGCCTTTGGATGTGAATATTAAACCTTAGCAACATAATAGTACAAACTTGATTGATGATTGATTGATTTATGATTGGTGATATATTTTGATAGAGTTGATTTGCATAAAAATATGAGAACTAAAATAAATAGAGAAAATACTATATTTATAGACTTTCCAAGGAAAAATATAATGGGAGAGTAGGATAAGAATAAATAATTTAGTTAACTAGAAAATTAGTGGAGTCAACTCAACTAATAAATAGAAAATCTCCATTTCAAATCATTGAGACAATATTGATTTATTTGATTTATTTGGTGGATAATTGTGCACATGAAGTTTCCAATTTCATGCTTAGTTTTTTATTATATAAGTAGGGGTTAGGGCCTTGATCCCATATAAAAATAGCCAAAGAGTCTAGTGTAAGCGGAAATCAGACAAGAATAGTAAAATAGAGAAGACAACCAATGAAACAACACTACATCACCACACCCCACATAGCAGAGAACAACATCAACCAAGTTTCATGGGGGCATTACAAAAAACCTTAAGTACTAGTATAAACTTAACCAAAACATAATATCATTAACCCATATACTATCAAAAGGCAAGCTAAACCTATCATAAGTGTCTAGATAGCACATAATCATTATATCAGAGATTAATAAAATATAATAAATGTTCAGGCTTAAAAATCCCATATCATTCTCATCATAAAGGAAACCAAAAATACCAGTCAACCAAGTACACATAAAAACCAGGAACCATGACCAAACAAAGAAAAAAAATTAGGAATCCTCTATATGACTCCAAGTCTTTTGAAGCTCTTTCACCATTTCTTCCAAGCTGTCCTTTGGCTCCATCATCCTAGACTAATCCACTTCAGTCCTTCTTCATTTTTTCCTTGCTTCTTTTTAATCTTTCCTTGGCCAGATATGGTACCCATAACTACTCTTTTCATAACCTCATCCATGACACTGCACATGTTCTTGATGGTCTCCGAAATAGTTTGGAACCTGTTAGAATTGTCATCTTTTTCCATCATTCTTTCAATTTGCTCTACCCTCTCTATGAGCATGTCAATTTTCAAACACTCAGAGTTAGGAGAGGTGTTGGTAGTCAACTCAATGTCCTCCAAATCAATCAAGCTATCATTTACTTTTTCCTTCTCCTCTACTTTACCAAGGTTAGTCCCTTCATCAGTGCATTGCTCCTCCTCTTGATTATTCTCTTCTTTTCCTTCTTGGCTAGTGTCCTCGAGCACATCAAACTCTGAAGTACCCTTGTCCTCTAAGAAGTTCATTTCCTCAAGGCTATCAGGTACATATTCCTCGGAGGAGGATATTTCTTTGTCCTTCAAGGGTTTCTCATGTAGATTATGAGATAAATTCTTTTCTAGGGTGGTGGCGAGAGTATATTTGCAAATTTCCCTAATTAAACCTTGATCCAAAGGTGGATTTTCCCCATTATCTAGACTCTGCTACATTGATGAAAGGAGAAAGAAGGGAATATTAATTTTCTCAAGGTGGAAAATTTGGTTCAAGATTGGAAAATGGTACCCATGCATGGATTGAAATCTACACTCAAGAGTGAAATATTTCATTACAAAAAAGCTTACATTGTGTTATGGAGGCAGGAGCTACAACCTTGAATAGACATTTTGAAACATCTGAGCTTTTTCCTTGGCCTCGAAAAACTTATTGATGTAATCTTGGTAGTTCCCCATTATTTTTTTGGAAACTTTCTTCCTTTTGTATTTGAGACTAGTGGGTTGAGCTATAAGTTTTGTGTCAATAGTGAAATGAAGCCCTCCCAGGTTTACCTCACCATCCTTCCAATAATTCATAAATTTGTAACTAAGTTCCTTACTGTGACCTTGCATAGCTTTGAAATATGGGGTGAAACTCACTCGTTCAAAAAGGCTCCACAACTTGGCATTCTATCTCAGAGAGTCATGCTTGCTCGGATCCATTCTCTTTTTGTGTCCTCTCATTATCTCTTCACTAGTTATATTGTCATTGTGCAGAAGAAAAAAGTATGCCCTTATACCTTTCTCGTGAAAAATTGAGATCACCAACAATTTGAAATTTTTAATGTTCAGGATAATGTTAGGGCTTTGCATTTGGAGAGGTAACAGTTCAAACCCACTGGTTATGATTTTAAGAAATTTAGATTTATCACAAGGAGATAACTCATGCCTTTTGTTCAATCCTTTATTAGGAATGAAATCACCCCCATCATAACAAGGCATAAATAAGCCTTCTTGATTACACCCAATTCTATCTGCCTTGACCTATATGGAAACATCATGTTGCCAATTCATCAAAACATTTTCAATGGGTTAGGTGATTGAAATCATGATTTGAATTTTTTTAAACCACTTTCCTTAATTATCCAAGCACGAACCTTTCATAAGATTTTTTCTTTCAATCTTGTTAGCTTTGTACTTCTGAAGATTTTTCATACCAGGAGAATCATTAGGGGTCTTCATTTCCCTATACTCCAAATTCCCCATACCCATTATGAGAAAAAAAGAAATTAATAAAATAAATTTAACATAATAACTCATAGCACCCTCCATCAAAGTTAATTGCTATCAATCCTAGTATGATTATTTAAAGAACCAAGTTTTTCTTTAAATAAAATCATTTTGATAGGACTTGGAAATTGATGAAAGTCCCAATGCATCTATTATAATTGTCTTAGACTTGCATTAGCCATTGTGTTAGCAACCATATTACCTTCCCTATACACATGGCCAACTTTATAATTTTGGAAGGTTTTCAAAGTTCTCTTACAATCATCCAAAATATCTTTCAAGTCCCAAGGCACATCAACAATATTATTTAAATAATCAATAATCAGTTTATAGTCTCCTTCAAAAAACACTTTTGTGTAACTTTTCTCCTTCATACTATGTATGCCTACCCACACAGCATATTCCTTGGCCATTTTGTTTTTTGCAACTTCTAGACCTTTGACATATCCTTCAACAAAATTACATTGGTGATTTCTGATTATTCCTCCTCCACCCATCAGTCCCAGGTTACCTTTTGAAAAACCATTGAAATTACATTTCACCCAATCCAATTTTGGATGTGTCCACATAGTATTCTTCCTTTTTAGCTATTTTGTCTAGTTTATATTTATTAGGTCCTATGAGATTCCCCATAATTGCTTAATTCTTAATTATTTGTAATAAGGTATTCTTTTAGGAGTTTATTTATTGTTTTTAATATTTTCTTGTATCTATTGTCTTATGCACATGTATAGATATTTATTGTTCTTAGTTGTATCCCTAAAGACTTTGTTGTTTCATTCTTTCCACAGTACCCAAGTGAGAAATGGGGGAACTTGCTTCCAAAGATCAATAATGATATTATGATAGTAGGGGCAGAAATTCTAACATTCTATAAACATATTTATTGAGGGGGGAAAACCCAATCTATTTTCAGTTTTTCATGAAAAAAGGCCAAACTTCTCGAGAGTAGGGACATTGAAACAACAAGTGCATGATTATTTCTTCAACTTCATTACATAAGTAGCACTTATTCACCAAATGGAAACCTTTTTCCTAAGGAGTATCTAGAGTAGAAATATTACCATGATCCATTGACCACCAGAAGCAATTGACTTTAGGTATTAAGTTCTTTTTCTAGACCATTTTCTAGTCAAAGCCCCCCTTAAGAATCAATAGGTTTTCAAAAACTTCATAAATAGATTTGACTAAGATTTTTCCCAATGGACATTTTTTCCATATCTATTCATCTTCCCTATCTTTTGAAAAGATATCAACTTCACCAACCTAATGAAGAAGAAGGTGCAAGCCAAGCTTCCACTTATGTTTTTTATCCCTTCTAAGAACAATTTCATTAAAATGATTGTTGAAATTTTTTCATCAGGGCATCATGCCATCCCAATTGTTACAATTAGTGACCATTTTTCCTATAGCTCTTATCATCTTGAATTTAATATATTGGAGAATATTTTTTGATGACAATGGAGCACAACTTGTTCAGGCGTCTTCCTAGAAATCAGTTCTTTGACCATTCCCTATTCTCTTTTTCACTCCTTGTTTTAGGGATCCTCTAATCTTGATCAAGTTATTCTAGAAAATAGATCCATAGCGAAGATCTTCCCACAAGAGGCAACCTTGATCCTTATTATGTAAGTATTTTTCCTTAAGAATTAAGACCCAATCTTTGGCTCCTTATAAAAGGAACCATCCCATTTTTTCCACTAAGGATTTATTGAAAGTTTTATCATTTGAATTCCCAAACCACCATCCCTCTTTGGAGCAGAAACTTTAACCAATCCAACAAGATCTAGCCTTTTTTCTCCTCCAATCTAGACCAAAGAAATATTCTTTAAATAATTTCTATCTTTTCAGCTATAAAGGTCAAGATGTTAAAGAAAGAGAGGTAATAGACAAGGATATTTTGTAAATATTCTTTCAACTATTGAAGTTTCCTTGCATTGCTTAACAACCTTCCTTTCCATCTTGCCAATTTCTTCTGAATATTTTCAAGAATGTGATTCTGGTAATTGCTATAGGGTTTTTTGGATATGAGCAGGAGGCCAAGGTATGAAGCTAGAAGATCAACTTCCTGGCATCCAATAATGTTCAAAACTCTCTTTTATTACATAGGCTATGTTGAAGGAAATAAATCTTACTTTTATGATATTTAATGTATTGGCCTGAAACTTTTGCATAGTTGTCTAATATGAATTTCCACTATCTTGATTCCACCATCGTAGATTCCCCCAAAATAATATTTTCATCTAAAGATTATTGATGGGTGGTTGGGGATAATGAGGAAGCAGCCTAAAACCTCTTCATCTACTTTGTATCAAGTTGTTTTTGAATATTTCTTCCCAAAGCTTCAACAACTATAACAAAAAGATATGGTGAAATGGGGTCACCTTGTCTTAATCATCTTCCATAAGAGAAGAAAACTTTTTGGATACCATTAATTAGAACTGAACATTTTGGAGTTGTCACACATGAGATAATTAAGTTAAGAAATATTCCCTTAAATCCAAACTTTTTGAGCACAACAATGAGAAATGTCCATGAGACTCTATCATAATCTTTTGAGATGTCAAGTTTCAAAGGCATACCTTGTTTCTTACTTAGATCCATAGAGTGTAACACCTTATGAGTGTAAATAATTGCATCTAATATGTATCTTCCTTGAACAAAGCCTTTCTGGTTAACAACTATCATCTTGTTCAAGACTAATTTTAATCTATTGACCATTATCTTTGAGAAAATTTTATAGGTAGTATTACATAAGCTGATTGGTCTAAAATAATTCATTGATGAGGCTACTTCATATTTAGGGATGAGCACAGTGAATGTGGAATTAAGTTGGTTTAGTAATCTACCTGATTTAAAGAAATCCTAAGTTGCATTGAAGAGATTAGATGATATTATATCCTAGAATTCTTGGAAAAAATTTGGGGGAAAGTCGTTGGGGCCTAGAGCCTTATAGGAACCAAAGGAGAAGACCACATTCTTAACTTCTTAGAGAGAAATAGTGTCTGATAATTCTTTTAAATCGTGTTTAGTGATAACTTTTGGAAAAACCTGTAGAAGATCATCCAGATCCACTAGGTTGACCTCAGGAATATTCTAAAAAATTGAAAAGGAGACCACTTCATTTGAAATTTCATCTTCACTTTTCAAAATTAACCCATTTTTAGTTTTTAGAGATTTGATCCTATTTTTGCATTTGTGTTTTAGGGTTGATTGATGAAAAAAAATTGTATTTCTATCGCCTTCCATTAACCATTCTATCCTTGATTTTTGTTTCTAGAAAATTTACTATTTTTTGTTTATTTGAAACCATTGGGTTCTAAGCTCTCATTCTTTATTGCAAATAGTTTCTTCAACTTCACCCTACTCCATCAAGTCCTAAATTTTCTGATCTTTAATCCTAATGATTTCTTGGTATTGAAGATATTCCCAAAAGGGTATTTATTCAATCCTTTGACTTGATCTTTGACTTTTTTTATCTTCTAAGCTAGGAAGAACATTGGAGTACCAGTACATGGCTCATTCCACTAGCAATCAACAAGGGCTCTAAGATTAGGGTGGTGTTTCCACATTATCTCATATCTGAAGGGAAAGTGTCCTTTAACAACTTTTTCATCCCAATTAAGGAGAGCACTGTGATTTGAACCTATTATCAGAAGAGTAGTAAGGGTGAGATCTTGTTGAATGCTCCAGTTTGAAGAAATAAGGAAGTGGTCTAATTTTACTTGAATAAGTTCATTACCCTGTCTCCTATTGGACTAGGTAAACAATGACCCAATCAAAGGAATATCCACTAGGCCCACAAAATTAATGAATCTCACTAGATCCATCATACTATCAGAGAAGTCATCAAGACCTCCTTGCTTTTCTAAAGGACACAGAGGAGAATTGAAGTCCCCTCCCATCATCCATAATTCCTCCTTCCTATTGTTCATATTACTCTCCAACAAAATCCATAGATTAAGTCTATCAAGATGTGAATTAGGACCATAAATTTTTATTAGGTTCCATTTAATAGAGGTAGCATTGTATTCTGGAGAGACCATTAGACAATTTTTATTGTTGAATCCTATGGAGCTAGACAATCTAGCAAGATTCCAACAAGTAGCAATTCCACCCAAAGCACCTTCAACATCACTAACCACAAAGTTAGCAACAGGAAAAAAAATTATCCACTTTTTCAAAGGTCACGTTTATCATTTTAGTTTCCTAAATTAAAAGGATATCCAGTTTCAAATCCACCATACATGTTTTTAACAAGTTCTATTTGAAGGGGTTTTTTAGACCCCTAATATTCTAGGAGATCAATCTCATTGAGAACAAAAGAAAACTAGTATCACCTTGATATTGTAGTGAAAAGGGGTAGGACCCCCCACTTACTTCTTTCTTGACTCATTTCCTGAAAGAGAGTCAAGGGTTTTTTGTTTTCCTAAAGAAACCTCATGGGTTGTATCTTTATTCCTTAACTCCTTCAAAGATGGCCTTCCAACTTTATTTCTTCCTCCAACATCCAGATTCTTCTTCTATCTTGATTTAGTAATGACTTGGTATCCATCTTCATCCCCTAAATTTTTTGACTGGCGAGGAGAAATATTCTATTGGCCCTTACCGTTTTTGAGAATCTTTTTTTTTTTGGGTTAACAGTTGAACTTTGGACCCCTTCTTGAAGTTGTTCCTCCAAAGGGGGTTCTAGGAAGGAGGTCAAATTCCATTCCTATTGATTTTTTATCTCTCCTTCCATAGTGGCTTCTATATTTTCTTTCTGGGATATCAGTTCTTCTCCTTCTCCCTCTTGTGACTAGTTTATCTCATGTTGCTCTCTATCTTGTTTTGACAACTCATGTCAGAATTAGGTTAGGGAACAGTCTCATGGAAGGACACTCAATTGGGGGAAAAAGGCCCCTCTTCTTCTTCTAGATATGAGTTAGCAGCTTCACACCTTATGGGTGAAAAAAAACACCACTTACTTCACTGATGCCTCAATAATGTTTTTGACCAAGAGGAACTAAGAAGGCTACACCACCTTACAAGGAATAGGTGATTCCAAAGAGGGGAACGAAGGAGTAACTATGTCCTTCATCAAATCCTTGGGTTCAATTCTTTAAGGAGGGGAATTTAGTTGCACCCCCAACGTTTGTTTCTTTCGTTCCTCAATTTTCTTACAAACATCTTGTAAGTGACCAAATTTATTATAGATCTAACAATAGACTTTAGCATTTTGGCTTTAGGGTTATAGAGGTTGGTAGGACTATGTTAACAACAACGTTTGCATAGATTTTGCTAAAAACCAGACTTGTTTTGAGTTGGGTTACTTTTCCAATAGTCAAGAGGGTACTGAAGGAGTCTACAATTCCTTTGAAGATATTTTGGTTCCAAAATTCCAAAGGTAGACCAAGGAGCCAGACCAAAGTAGGAGCCACCTTTCTAAGGTCAACAGAGGCATCAAATCCAGGTTTCCACTTGCTAAGGGATAAGATATTCTTAAAACCCCAATCAAAGGCCCAAAAGCCTCCCATAAGGACCATAATCATGTCTTCAGGAACAAAAATCTAAACAAGAATAATAATTTACCCATAACACTTATTGAAACACTACCCTTAAGATTCCAAGTTTCATTAGCCCATTTTTTATACCTGGTCAATATTTGGATGGCTTGCAAAGAATTTCCCCACCAGGCACAACTTTAGGCCCTCAATAGCATCATCTAGAATTTGATCTAATACATCCACTTCATCTCCCTCCATAGTACACAAAATAGAAAAAGGACCTTGAGAAGCCCTTTTCACCATGTTTCCTCACACGAGTTTTTCCATATAGGAGACTGGGTCTTCCCCAGATAGAAAACATCCTTTTTCGATGGGTTTGAGGTAGGATATTTACCAGGTGTACATTTAAGGCCCCCAACAGGCGAAGAGGAAGAAGTTGTTCCAAGAGATGGAGCAGAATATTTTGGTTGGGGAGCCCCTATTAAGGGCCTGCCTAGATTTTCAAGAAAGCATAGGCAAGTGTACAAAAATTGAATTCTAGATCATAAGGAAAGCATAGGCAAGTGTAGAGAAATTGAATTTGCAAGGCACACACACAAAGCTAACTAATTTCATGCTTAGTTAACTAGTGAAGATTGAAGAGGTTTGTAAAATGGAGAAGAGTTAACTTGTGAGAGAATATTGAGTTTCTAATATGAAGAAGAGTTAATTGATTATGGAAGGAAGAGTTGATTGGAGAGAAAAGAGGAGTTAATGATGAGTGAAAATCAAAATTATTTAAAGATAAAAATTAGCTCACATTTAATTAAATTTAAATAAAATATTACTTAGTTAAATGGATGATGGGAATTATTAATTAATAAATTATTTTTTATGTGATAAATCAATAATAAGTTCTCATTTAATTAAATAATAAAATATTATTTAGTTAAATGGATAATGGTATTAAATTGGAAATAATTATTATTTAATAAACAATAACATGCGGTGTGATAAATGATTATTAATTAATTAGGTGATAGAGGATAAATAGATGCAAGTAATGATATGATGATAATTAGAGTTAAGTGGACTAACTTAGGTGTCTATATTTTCCCCTCTTTGAATAAATGTTCAAAGTAACATTGTTTCAAAGAAAAGAAAAGTAGCCAAGAAGAAAAAATAGAAGAGATGAAGATGATTATGATATGCCTTAGTTAAGTGAGAAATGACAATTAGAAAATAAGAGATGACTGGTGATGCCCCCTCAAGAGATTACTTATGCATAAAGTGCATAAGTGATCTCTTGAAAGAAGAGAAGAAGAAGAAAGTGTTAGATGAAAGATGGAAAATGATGGGTGAAAAATGTTAAAATATGGATGCAAGAAAAATTATTATGAATGCAATGATCATGATGTGTTATGCCAACTCTAAGACTAGCAACCTTTCTTTTGATATATAAATGGATGTTATGCCCCAAGGTTTAGAAGACCAAGGTGACAATGTATCTATTGTATGGACTAACTCTCAAGAAAATAAACAATATACAATGGAATTCCCTAGCACTCACAAGGTGTATGATGCTCTTGGTGGATTTGAGATGAGACAACCATGAAACATAACACATAAAAACTATAGAACTTGCCCCAACTTATACCGTATAAAAACACACCATGATATGAAATGATTGTGGTGACCTTGAGTAATAATACTATGGGTCAGAAGATAAATAATGAATAAAATATCAAAATAGAAACAAAATAAAAATAAAATAAATGATCAATAGACACACAACAATACTGTCTTTTGTCAAGGTGCAAGGACTAAATGATGGATCCAAATCATGTCTGGTTTTAGGAAAAAACCATCTTGTATAAGATAAATATCTAGTTTTGAGAAAGAAACAACATATATAAGACAAGAATGGATAGTAAGGAAATTTTCAAGATAACAAAGGATTATTTTGACTACATGTTATCTAGGTTGATGTCAATCTACAAGATTTTATATTGAAACTGTGCATGTTTTCAAGTGTGATGTTTCATGGTTTGAAGCACATGTTTGTGTTTATGTTTTATTGTTCTTATTAATGGAGTGGTATACTAAGGATGGAATAATATAAAGACAATGACAAATGTATATTACTAAAAGATACACACTAGAAAGAAAGTAAGCATGCACAAGAATGCAAAGACAAACATGATATTTCCCCTAGCCAAGATAAAAACCAATTGATTGGTGGTGATGATGATGATAACATTGTTGATATGGGAAGGACACATCTCAAAAACAATAAAAAGATTGGGAAATTCATATCTTGACGATGATAATTTGACTAAAGGATCAAGCTTTGTAGTAGGACTAGGAGTAAAACCAATGTATGTTTTGGATGACATGCTAGATTTCATAGAAAGTTTATATGGATTAGGATTGTTTCATTTGGATGGACTATTTTTTGGATTAGATGAGATTATAGAGGGATTTTGGATAAGATAGTGGATGTATGTTGGATAGGTGTATTATCATCCTTGAAACAATGACAAGGGAAAACCAAGTCTTGTGATAGGTATGAAAGGATAAGGGATTTATTTGGTAGAGGATAGAAGACATGAGGATTATTGGATGTAGGATTTAGGATATGATATCCAAGTACTATGTTGTATAGGATTAAATTTTTCTCTCCATGATATAAGGTTTGATAATTCTATATAGAAAAATACATCACTTTTATCCAGCATGGACAAAGGATGGAAATGTTAACATTTTTCCAAACCATGCTTTAATTTTTTGCCCCAATCTTTATCAAGCTCAAGGTAGGTAGGGAAGATGGATGTAAATGATATGAATTGGATGAATGGATGGAAGTTTCATGAAAAAGGTATGGAAGATGAGCCAAGTTTCCCCCAAGTGTAATGGTCAAATACATGATTGTTCTTATGCATGATGCATGTTTTCCAAGATTTCATCATGGTACTTATCCAAAGCACCATAAAAATGTTTTTCACTATTGGACATATTATTTCTCTTTACTATTTTTTTTGTAATATCTATATGGCCTTGATGTTTTATATGATCATTGATTTTTTAAATCCTTTAATAGTGTTGATTTAGATTTTGGTGTGATGATATGCCAATAATGACCTATATTGAGGATTTTCCTTGTCAGGATCATGACACTTGTATATAGCACATGGATGTCATCCCAATCCTTTTTAATATAAGGGTTGGCCTTATCAAAATATGCACATTGTGATAGAGTTCAATTGGAGGCCTTATGATAAATTGTTGCTACTAATACATAATGGTTTTTTTATGTAGAATTTTTGGACTTTAGAGGATATGTTGGATTATGATGGGTGTTGGTAAATGTGGATGGATTATTTGGAATTTAGGATGTAGGGATTTTTCATTTTCCAAACTTAGGATGGTGGATGATGGAGTTTGGATTTTAGATTGGGATATTTTTTTGAACCAACACTTTTATATCCCTTTCATGGTAACCATTTCGAAGGAGGTGGAAACTTGTTATATGTATGATACCTCTTTTCTTGTGGCTCCACGTTTTGATTAGATATTGGATTTGGAATCTTTATTTTCTTGATCCATTTTTATTTGGAAACCATTTTAAATTCATTTGTCCACTTATATTTTTGGGTTCAATGGCCTTTGAAATTTTATTTTGAACTTTAGATTTGTAAGACTTTTCTTTTTGTTGGTTCTAAATGGTAGGTTTAAGGAATTGGTAATGATGGTTTGTGGTGTGGATGGGAGGAATGTTGGAAACAACCTTATGGTAAGGACTACTCATGGCCTCCATTTTGATGGTTGTATTAGATGAAGTTTCCCCTAATATCATGGAGGTATCACTAACATCATTTGATTTATTTATTGAAGAATAACCAAGACCTTGATGTCTAAGATTTTCATGATACTATATTGGTTCTAGAATTCCTTTCTCATGTAGGCCTAATTGTGTTCCTTGATACTGCATGCTCTAACATATTCTATTTGTGATGGGGTATTTATTATTTTTGAAGTAAGATACTTACCTATCATTTTGTATATAGTAACCATTAGTGCTTGCTATTTTATCATCTACAAGAAAATTTGATTTGATAACAGTGGAGGACCCTATTTGATACAATATTGTCACTTTCTCATTTTTCATGCTTGTTGCTTCTTGATCATTTCGTATGTTTATTTGATCCATGGTAATTAATTTATCTTCTTGTTTACTATGATCCACAAAATTTGTTAGATTACTATTGTGCACTTTTTACACACATGCCCCACCAGAGGAAAGGACCCTCTTTTGTTTGCTTTTTTTTTTTAGTTTTGCTTTAGGCTTGACCTTTTCCCCTTAAGGGTTAGGTTCCTTGGGTTTTTGGTTTACTTCACTTGGTTGAATTATTGATCCATTTTCACTCTAGGTGTCTTTCTTTGCAACATCTTGATTTCAAGTGATGTCTAGAACCTCAGTTTTCCATGCAAATTTTATTAGGGTTTCAAATTATGTAAGTTAAGGAGAGTTTCAGAGAATCCGTTCTCTCCCAAATTTTTTGAAGTGCTTGTTTCTCATGGAATTTGTCCCATCATAGATTCCTTGAAGGTCTATCCTCTTGGAGAATATGGCCCCTGCTAAATTCCCTGAATCCACTTCCCGGTTGTATTTCCAAGCTTCGAGGGGTCATTTCATTGCATTGCTTGCTTTGTTAGTCACCGTATTAGAGTGCATTTAATATCATTTTGGGGTTTTATTTATGGTTTTAACCTTTTAATTCTCATTATTCATTGCGTGTTGTGATTTAAGAACCCCTTTAATCATCCAACATTCGATATTGGTTATTTAGGTATTGACATTAAGGGATCTTGATTGATCATCAGGTGCATTCAACGCAATAATATTAACTTCTCAATTTGAAAGGTAGGTTTTTACAAACCCTAGTGATTTAAATTTTGTTCCATGATATTCTTCAAAGATTGAATGGTTTATTCCTTCATCATTTATATCACCATTTGATTTTGAGAGTTGTGGTTGCATTCGTTCTATCTTTTCATTTTATTTTGTTCAGTGATTGATGGGAAATGTATGTGTTTTTGGGTGTTCTTGGGATCTTTCTTGATTCCAGTAGTTTTTGCAAGCTCGAATGAGTTAGGAAACTAGATTTACTTAGGGATTTTTGAGTTTATTGTTGCAACAAATTAGGGTTTTTGATTTTCTCATCAGGTTAGACTTTGAGCTTGAAGCATTGTTGAGATCTTGAATAAATGTCCATGGATGATATGATAAATCATTTATAAACCCTAATTATACCTTTTTGGTACCCTAGTTTATTTTTCTGATACTTTAATAATGATGTGAATGCTTTATAGAAGGCTTGAGGTTGTTTTGCATACCTATGTTTGAATTCTGGCTCAAAAACCTCATAGATCATGAGTTGGATTTAGAACATGAAGCTAGACTTAGTCAATTTCATGAAGTCAAAGAAATAATGATGAATCAAGAACTTTGCAGAATTTGTATACCCATGGATTTTCTGAGCATTTTTTCCTTTGGAAAATCCACCTATGGATGGATTCTCCAAATCCATTGGAGCATAAAACTTTGAAGTCAAAAGAGAGTTAGATTGATGTTTGAGCTTAGCCTTGGCTAAGAGTTAGAGATGATTACATAAAGCTTACAAGACTTTAGGAGTTTGATTTTGGTTGAAGTTCCATCCTTCATAAATTATGTTGTACCACAAATTCTCTGAGTTTCGGTTCCTTTAGAAAATATGTCTACTCAAAAATTCTTTGAATCCTTCAAGGCTTGAAAATATCAAAATTTTGTATGCTAATAGTGAGTGCTTGGATTCAATCTTATCATTAAGATGAAAATGGTTGCATGATGTTAGCAAGGGAATGATGACTTAAGTTTGAATTGAATTGATCTCTTCAGAAAATTTGTTATCCTCTGGATTCCCCGAGATCACATATCTTCAATAAATCCGCCTAGGGGCGGATTCCCCAAAATCCATCCATGCCTAAAATCCACGAAGGTATGAAAATCCCGAAGTTGTTTGATATACCATTTTAAGGTTTTTATGATGGGATTTTTAAGGTTCCCATGATGGTTTGAGGTTAATTGTGTAATATTTGTAGACTCTCATGGTTATCATGATGATATGTTTGGATTCAATGCTTTATTATGCTTAATATCATGGTAATTTTTGTTTCTTTCTAATAGATGTAGGCTGAGTTCAGTCAAGGGAAGGAATATAAGGAAAATACATCTGAACCTGGTTCAGAAGAACCTCAAAGCAGAGCTAAAAGAATGAAGTATGATTTCAAGGGTATTTGGCCTAAATCTAAGATTCTTTCAACATGGAGCAAGGTTTGTGCAGGATCATCATGGAAAAAATATGCCCTTAAGTGGCAAAAAATTAAGAAAAATCAGAGTTAGGAAACTTGGCATAAAAATTTGAATAAGTTATTTACATTATTTCAAAAATATTTAAGAAGAAAATCTATAGCAAATTGAATGTAGTTTCTAAACTCCTAGGTTTTTTTTTTTAAAATCTATTTGGTGAAAGTTTGAAATTTCAATGCAGTTGTACTTAGATTTCAGGGAAAAAATAAGAAGTAGGTGTCTGTCTGACATTCCTAACCATAATAAAATGATAATATTTTTTTATAATTTTTTTCCAAGTAAATAATTAATTATTAATTTTTATTACAACTTTAAAAAATATAAAACTCGTATGTCCACCACCATAACTTGGTCAAAACATCATGAAATTCATTTTTTTAATCCTATAGTATGTGAAGCATAGAATGTGACACATGTTTCAGAGTCAAAAAATGTGATACTTTTGAAATATATAGATGTTTTTCAATCCCTATCAATCAGACTTTAGTCAATTCAAATAGAAAAAATGAATAATAATTATTTATTAAATTCAAAGTAAAGCATAATTTATATTGGTGGAAAGTCGAGAATCTCTTTTAAAAACCCTTTTTGTTTCATCAGTTTTGGGTAAAAAAAAGTCGTCAGACACATACCCATCATATCGCCACTTTTTGGCCCATCATAATCCTGCACATACCCAACAAGATTAGTGATACCAACATGGACCATGTAGTTTATGATGATTTTAAATAGAGGATGTTTGGGAATGCACCTTCCAAGCTTGTTGAGATCATCACCCATACAAGACTGGCTCAAGCTATAGGATTTCCACCCACACTACAGTATCCAGTTAGTTTTGGAGTGTGCCAAGTACTATGATCTAGATGAGAGAATGATTGTTGGTCCTCAAGCGAGGATTATGGCCAATTTTACTGAAGAATCTATAGCAGATACTTTTAACATCATATCACATCACAAGATAATAAGGATAAATATAAAGGAAGAAGAGGAATTTTATGCAAAGGATCTTGATAAGGCTTTGGCCATGCTAAATAGTACTTGGATTGCTAAGCCAAAATCACACTACTCAAAGTTTCCCAAGCAATTGCATAGGAGTGATTTTAAATTAGAATAAAATGATATGATTACCCTCTTGGGTAGAATAATGGGATTAGAGGAGGCTTTCATATTAAAAAATTAGATGTTTTATGTTATTTCAAAAATTATGAAGGGAACCGATTATCACTAGGCAGGTGTCTTACATGACAACCTGGACATGCAATTGAGGAATGTGCAAGATACAAAGAAATTCACCATGACCTCCTACCTTGTATATTTGTTGGCCAAGAAGAATAAGTACAAAGGTCTAAGTTGTAAAGGAGCCCTTGGCAAGGATAGGATATGTAATGTTTACCCTCAGCTCCAATTTAATACTTTCAATTATAGGAGGGTAACTGATGCCTTTTTCATGTACATCATAAGATTGTTACAAGTTGCACTACACATCATAATTTTAGCAGAGGCCATAGAATTAATAAGAAAAATACGGTCAGTGGTTTATTTAGTTTCCAAAGTTCTCCTATATCAGAGTGCAAGGATCACCAGTAGTGCCCGTTAGATTTCCAAGTTATCAAAAAAATAAGATCATTTTGCTAGAATTAAATAGGAAGTTGGTGGCCTTTGATACAGTTGTAAAAGATATGCACAAGATAGGACTTGGAGTTGAGTTCCCATTAATAATTAGAGTCCTGGAATCCTACCACTCTATTTAAATTTCCTATTATTATAAGAAGGAGATGGCACAATTTAATTTATATTCACATACAAATAGAAATAACTTTGATCCCAATGGAATTGCTCAAAAGTTTGCAAGTAGAGAATATAGGAACAAGATTCAAATAGAGGATTACTAGGCCAATTGTAAAGATGAATTCAAGGTTATTAAAAGAAGGTATTCCAGGTTATCCTTGAGAATGATTAGATTGCACAAAGTTTCCTAACCAATTAGAGGATGGAGAGGATCTTGTGCAATATCATGACTATGAACCTTTTCAGAACAAACCACTCCCCCTAGTTAATTGGTCTAAAGATGAAATAATTGACTTGTATCAACTAAATGAGCCGATGTTAAAATATTCCAAGTTGTGGGTTAAGCATGAAATTTTGGATTTGGAAGCAATAGGTACAAAGTTTACTTATGATCTCATGGGTGATTTGGAGTCTCATTCGAAGGAAGAAAAAGAGAACACCCAAGATGATACTATTGAGCTTCATGAAGAATAGAATGCAGAACAACCTCAATTCACAATCAAAAGAAGAACCAGGAGCCAAGATAATAGCAAGTGACCTCAAAGATGGCCTGTAGCAAAAGTGATAAAGCCTTCAAAAGAAATAGTTGAAGAAGGTACCAACAAGGCCTAGCCTTCCAAGAAGAGAAGGATTATTACTAAAGGTCAGAGGATGGCCAAATCAAAGAAGGTCAAGGTTGTTGAAGAGTAAATTTCCCAAACCAAAGTGGTTGATGTTGAGAGCTTAGGAGAAAAGCAACAAGTATATGTGAGGAGAAGTTTTCCCAAGCAAAACACATCTACTATAGAAGACATGAAAGACATGACAAAGGAACAAGGAGTAGACACTAGAGAGGTACCTACTGATGATCCTTCAAGAGAAATAAAGAGAGCAGCTCTAGGAAATAATTATCCTCCTCCATCTCCAGTCCAAAATGTACAAGCCAATGAAGATATCGTCAATCAAAAGGGTAATGTTTCTAATGAACCTAGAAAGAAAATTGAAGAAGAGGACATCTCCAATACTCCTGAAGAGGAGATGGAAAATAAAGAAGTACCCACACCCAAGAGTGGGTATTTAAGTGATTTTAGGAGGTAATTAGAAGAGAATGAAGTACAAAATAAGGAGGCAACATCAGAAGTGAGAGTAGAAATTCCTTCCCAGCCTCCAATGAAAGAACATATAGATATATCACATGCAAAGGATAAGAATGAGGATAAGTATGATGCATATGAAGAACAACAAAAGCAAGAGGAGGATAAGAAGGATGCATAAAATTTTCAAGGTAATCCTTTCAATGGTCAGCAAGAATAGGATTTTTCTCAAGTGAATATAGAAATAGAACAATTAGTTGCCCCATAATGGCTAGAGAAGAGGCTGAAACAAAAGTCCATCATTGTGGAGGATGAAAATCCTAATTGGGATAAGTTTTTGGAGAGTTGGGGACAACCCAAAGGAAGGAAAATAGCTAGAACAATTTTGAAGTTTGCAAAAGATGAATTCAATAATAGAATTCTTCATGTTGCTACTCCTATAGGTGATAAATACAAAGATGAGGTAAGGCCCTCAAATTACAAAGTACAAACTATTAATCTTGGCCCTTCTACAAAGGAACGGGAGAAGGGGGATCTTCAATAATAAATACAAACAATCCTCAAAATGTTGCAAAATGAAACCAAAGAAAAGGAATAGTTTGCAAAGGAAACTAAGAGAAGTGCATAGATATGTTCAACATTTGGTAAAACCCCTACAAGCATAGAGTAGTGGAGGATGTTCATTTTTAGAAGGGTTTTTGTCAAAGAATGTTGTATCAGAGATTGAGAGAATGAAATCTTCTATGCGGGACACTCAAGAATGGTTACATAGTGTAAGCTAGAGAGGAGATATGATGATTGAGAATATACTACATATGCTTGAAAAGGCAACATCTCTCCTCAAAAGCATAACTTAGCTCATCATTGACTACCAAGTCCCTGATGATACCATTATCACTAAATTGAAGAAGGTATTTGAAGTCCCTAAGGATGTGTTGATCAAAGAGGGGGTACTTATAGTTGACAATACAGGCGGAGCTATGGAATGGATAGAGCCCTTTAATTTAAAAAATGAGCTCAAAATCAAGGCATTAAAAAAAATATCTAAGGCCCAAAGTAAAGTTAAGGAGATCTTAGATAGTTGCAATAAATTTCTAGAAATTGTCCCTGGGAAGAAGAAATTTGGACAAAAGAATTTGAATTTCAAGCAATTGCAGAAATGGTGGCATGATGTGTATGCTCTGAGAAGTGATGTACCTCTGATAAAAGATAAGCTTGAGGATGGTGCAGTTTACATTTCTAATCTAGACAAGTACTAGGGGGTTCATGGTGATTGGGAAAAGGCTTTGACAAAATATGGAGAAGAAATAAATACAATTAAAACAAGAATTAATTTGATTTTGATGCCAGCCCAGGCTGACCTAGATGTACTTTCAAAAGTAAAGGAACTTTCTAGAAGGGAAGGAGATAAAGACAAAGGTAACAACTCAGCATAGATTCCTTGGAGAATGTTCCTTCTACATCGAACTTGTTGGAGATTCAAGTTAGCTATGCTTTGATTTATATGCTTGGATTATATTTAATTGTAAAATTTTCCCTTTTGGGCCGACCTTAAGTATTATTTCATTTTAAATTTAAATTAAGGAATTTTAAAATGTATAAAGGCCATCCTATCTAGCCAACCTCATGTAAACCTAATTTAATTTTCTCCTAGGCTGACCTATCTAGAGGATTTCTATAAATTGAGGCTCTCTCCTAATTTGTAAGGTTGATAGTGAATAGTGGATAGTTGATAGTGCATAGTGAATAGCTACTACGTTGTTGATATTGCTACATTCTGAGGAACTTGAATTGTTGCAAATTATTGGTGAAGTGAATACAAGTGAAGACATTGTCTCTTAGTGTTCTTCTTTGTGTTGTTTCATCTATGCATGGTTATTGTGACTCTAATCTATTATCTTTTGAGTAAGTCTTCTATGGTTAATCTTAGAACTAGTTGGAGTTAATTTGTATTTATGAAAAAGTGTTTGAGGTGTTAAGGAATATTCAGTCCATACTTTTAGTGATCTGTTGATTGTGGATTGCTATGTAAAGTTAGCATGGGCCTACTCTATTTTGTACTCAAGTTCAATTATGGATGTTTGAATGTATGTTTGAACATTTACAATATGAAAATCATCTGATTCCTTTGGATATTGCATTGTCTTTGTGATATTGTGGATGTAATATTGGTTAAACAAAGATTGGTTTTGGAAGATCGGTCTATCTTGAACACTATTGTTTTCATAATTGATCTTAGGTTAGTTTAGATATCTCTCTTTTAAACCCTTATCTTTTTCTATTTCTTTGAAATTATTACTAAAGAAAGATTCACAAAGCATCACCATTATTGTTACATTTGATGAGTATTGAAGCTTCCAACATTTTGTTCATAAGGCCCCTTGTGATTACCAACATTTTCACATATTATCACTGAGTTGTTTGTTGCATTATCAAGACTCAACATTAGAGATATTGGGGTTGTTTCTTGAGGCTTGCTGATAGAAACTTATCTTTCAAGAGAGATAGAGTACTTGTATTCTGTCTAAGTTGTTGCAGTGCTAAAAACACCATCAATAGACTAGCACTAAGAGGGATGATTCAAAAAAGCTAGAGCATTTTCTATCATCCATATCTCCACAAAGATTTAGAAGATAGACCAGATCTACAATAGAAGGATATTTTCAAGAGTTAGTGGCCCCTACTAGGTCAAGGAGGACCAAGAAAGGGAAAGCATCCTCATCATCTTCACCCATCTTGCCATCTTCGTCATCCAAATCTTCATCATCTTATTTTGAGTCCATCCCCATCAAACCTAGTTCCATTGAACTTAATTATTTTCCTAATCTGCAACCCTAGGCACCGTCAACCAACCACTACCACCTCCACCACCACTAATGGATTTTCTGGCAAACAACCCCTCACCCCTATCCTTCAACAACTATAATGTCATGCCCAAAAATACTAAGCACTTTTGCTCAAAATTCCATGTTAATGATTCTAATAGGACTACTAAAGAGCATATCAGTATTTTTTAGAACACCCTAAAAGATAGGAAGATCATTCATGAGGATGTGGCTTGCAAGTTGTTTCCCTACTCATTAGGAGAGGAGGAATTTTATTGGTACAATAATTTACCAATTGATTTTATCACTAGTTGGAATCAACTGGAGACTACCTTCTTGCAAAATTTCAAAATCCAGTCAATCCTAATGACCTATACCTCCAGTTCATATCAATCAAGAGGGAAGTCAATGAACCCGTAAGCTCATTTAATAATAGGTTTCATCATGCCTACTCCTAACTACGACCACCATATGTTGTAGATGATGGATTAGCTAAAGAAGACTATTATGAAGCACTTGATAGCCTCACCTCTACATTCATTAAGTGGAAACATCAACCTATAGCTTCACTAACTGATGCATATGCAGAGGAAATCAAGGCTAGCATAGATTTAAGGTTGCATTTTTCAAGACCCCTGCCTTCATTAGGACCTACTACAAATCCAATACAAGTCCAAGGTTTGAGCCAAGCTCTAACTAACCAGGCTCCTATGATGAACCCAGTCCCTCACATGTCTTTGGTTCCTCACTCAAGTCCTCCACCAAATCAAACTAAGCCACTTCCTCCTTATTTGTAAAATTCAGGGTAAACAACATTCTCCCAACAACAATCCAATATCCCAACCTACTTACAACATTCTAAGGTGTTGAATCAATCACCAAATTTTGTACCACCATAAGGAAACATAGATAAGGAGAGGTTTGATGAGTTGAAAAATAATGTAAAGAAGTTATCTGATGAAGTCACCTACTTGAGAAATCAAAATAGTCAACTGCAAGCTACACAAAGAGGCATATAGTCCAATTATAATAGAGACAATAAAGACTTTGCTCGTGGCCAAGGACAAACCTTTGAAAGAGGCCAAGGTCAAGGACAAGATTTTGACAGGGGTCAGACATCAAGATATAATTTTGAAAAAAGTCCACCCCCAAGGAAGAATAGGACCTGGAACACGAGGCCCAATAATGGAGGGGTCCCTATGCCATTAGACCTCCCTAGTAATTAAGATAAATCAACAAGTGCAGTCCTCTTGGAAAAACTACCTTAGCTAGATATTGTAGACTCCGTAAGACAACCCAACATTTTTAATTTAATTGTTCTAAATTCCAAAAAGCAGTAGCCATATTTTAGATGGAGGTCCAACATGTTTCTAGTACTAGTGCAAGTGGGCAGGATATTGTTCCATCTGATCCATATGATTCACCAATGTTAGTATTAAATCATGCTCCTTTTTTGAAAGTTGAAGAAAATGGACCTGAGGAGTAGTTCACAGAGAGAAGTGTGAATTCAAATCATGTATGCAATGGAGAATCAATAGCTCAATTGTTTGAAAATAGTGATATTGTTGATAATGGTCCTTTAAATGAAGAAGAGAAGAGAATAGATGAATTCCAGATGTTTCATCAAAGAATTAGACCATATTATTTGAGGAATAGGTAGGTTGGTAGGCCCTTTACCACATCTACACCTCCAAATAATTTCAACATGCCACCTAATCCAAATGCAAGTAACAACCCTTCCTATGCCCATATGCTAAAGCAATACTTTTCGAAAGGAGGTCTTATGATGCTTCCAAGGGGGGATATGCTAATGCTACCAAGGAAAAACAAGGGGAACAATCTAGAAGCACTTAGACTAACATGAATGTGCCTCAAATGGGTGAGTACATAGTAGAGGAACTCAGGAAAGTAAAGGTAAGTCTTTGAACTTTTGATTTATTAAGAGTTCCTATTATTAGGAGTGTTGTTTTTGGTTCTTTAAATGAGAGTGTCCCCTCAAAGTCTTCACAAGATGCTACTATCAAGAGAGCTAGCTTTTCTAAACTATTGGTCAAGAAGGTGACTGGAAAGACACAAAATTTCCAACCAATTCATAATCAGACTATTCGGCTTGCTAAAGATCAAGCTTAGATGCAGACAAAGGATAGCAACAAAGAAAAGGATAAAAATCAAGTGGCTCATGTTGATTCCCTAGTGATTTTGTTTCAAGCTAAACAAGATACTCCTCCCTTTTTTATTTCCATTCATATATTTGGCAAGAATTTTCACAAGTGTTTACTGGATTTTGGAGCATCAACAAATGTTATGCCATTCTCAGTCTGCAAAGCTTTAGGAATCACCCTAACTCCTTCCCAATGTAAGGTGACTCAATTAGACAAGAATAAGGTAAGTGTAGTAGGAGAATTGAATATGATCCCAATGCAGGTAGCATCATATCCACATGTGAAACAAGTCATCAATATCTAGGTGACTGATATACCAGATGCCCATGGGATGATTCTAGGGAGGGAATTCATGAGAGTACTTAATGGATATACCTCTACGGGTCACTCTCATATGTGGTTTCCATGGAAGGGAGTTCTTAATCAAATCAGAATTGAACGAGAACCAAGATTGAAATATCGAATCACTAAGTATCAAAACACATTAAATGAAGTGTTGGTTTCTAAGGAAAGTTTAGGAAATTATATCTTAGTAGAAGTTGTTGATGAATTAGAAGTAGAGGAAGTATTAAAGATGCATGATATGCCTAATAATTTGACTTAGTGTTCCAACAGTATTGAAGCAGTTGTTGAAACAGATGACTATTTTGACCAGAGTGATGGTAATCTTGGTTTGTTGGATAAATTTCAGGATTTCATTCATAATGCATTGAGGATCAGATTAATCTTGGGAGACAAATGAATTTTGAAGATTTTCTATTAAACCCAACTAGTGTAGGGTTCACAATGCCTCGCACCCTGAGCTCAAATGTTGTCTTTTTCATATTGTTGTAGAGAAAATCAAGAGATGTATCAATCCTTCTCTGGAAATCAGACTTGAGGTGCAAGAAATCAAAAATATCATAAAGGAAAAAAACTATTTGTGTAAAAATACCTCCCATCAAGCAAAAGTAAGAGTATAATGGATTCTAGAGCTATGTCATTCACTAAATTTTGGACTTCACGATTCGATGGCTCTAATTCTAAGCAAGGAGTTGGTGTTGGATTTGAATTAATAAGACCAACAGGTAAAACCTTATTTGTTGCACATAGACTAAAATTTCAATGTACTAATAATGTTATTGAATATGAGGCATTGATACATGTGTTACTCATGGCTCTAAGAAAGAAGGTCAAATCTTTGCAAGTTTTCATAGATTCTGAATTAGTGGTCAAGCAAGTCGGGAAACAATACTCTTACCATGATAGAAGGATGACTAATTATAGGTATAGATTATGGGATCTAATAGAAGGATTCAATGCATTTAATATTCAGTTGATCCCCAGAAGCAAGAATCATACTATAGATGCTTTGGAACAAGCATCCAATACATTGGAGCCTTTATCCTTGTCTGGATTAAAATGATTCATAGTTGAACTTATGCCAATCCCTTATGTACCATATAATGTAACAAATTTTCAAGTGTTTGAAGATGACAAGCATATTCTAGACTTTATCACTAGTTCTAAT
Source organism: Sequoia sempervirens (assembly GCA_007258455.2). Lineage (NCBI taxonomy): Eukaryota > Viridiplantae > Streptophyta > Pinopsida > Cupressales > Cupressaceae > Sequoia > Sequoia sempervirens. Next base: position 76,267 of record VDFB02147706.1, on the reverse strand, counting down.
GTGTTTACTTCTTAGATAATTGATGAAACTAAAAAATCAAGTAGAACTAGATATGGAGGGGTTCATTAACTTGAAGATGAATACAATTCCCAAAGGGATGGTGCAACTTGAAAGGATCTTTGACCTGGATAGAATAAGGGATCAAGATCAATAGACAAAGAAGGATTCAATAGCTAGTCAATGTGAGGCATATAATATGGGCACTCCAAATGATGTCAAGAATATTTTCATAGGAAAGGTATGTACCCTATAAGAAAGAAAAGGTTTAATAGATGCATTACATGCATATCAAGATGTTATAGCCTAGAGTTATGAAGACTTGAAGACTTATGATATGTTAATAATCACACACACTCTTCCTTTGAAGCCTGATGTAAAGCCATTCTAGAAAATAAAAAGGCCCATTAATGCATTGTTGGAGCCCATTATTCAAAAATAAGTGCCAAAATTATTTTATGCCCACATCATTTTCCTAGTCATGCATTCAACATGGGTAGCTAATCTAGTCCCAGTTTGCAAGAAGAATGGAGAGATAAGATTATGTGTGGACTTTAGGAACCTTAATCATGCTTTGAAAAAGGATAACTATCCAGCTCCTTTGTTGTATGAGGTTTTATAGATTGTGAATTGGTCCCAAATGATGTCCTTTTTGGAGGGTTATTCAGGCTACAACTAGGTTATGGTGCAATACGAGGATAGGCATAAGACTACCTTTACAACCAAATGGGGCACATTTATGTATAGAAGAATGCATTTTGGATTAATCAATGTAGGAGCCACTTTCCAAAGAGCTATGGATATTTCCTTCAAGGATATAATTGGTAAGTGCATTATTATCTATATGGATGATTTAACTATCTTCTCTAAGAAGAGGGGAGATCACATTTTAGAGCTATGCAAGGTATTCCAAAGATGTAGAGAATTTGGCATCTCCCTCAATCCCAAGAAATGTATATTTGGGGTAACTGAAGGAAAGATCTTGGGACATGTGATCTCTAAACATGGTATTTCAATTGATACAAAAATAATCTAAGCTATCTTGAAGATACAACCCCCTGCTAGCAAAAACGAGATGAAGTCTTTCTTTGGGAAGATTAATTTTGTTTGAAAATTCATCATGGGTTTTGTAAAAATAGTCAAACCATTGAATAAAATATTAAAACAAGATGAAAAAGTAGAGTGGACTATTGAGGCCAAGCAGACATTTGAATCGAGAGGGCCATAGGTGATGCTCCTATGCTAGTGAGTCAGAATTACACAAAGCCCTTTTATATATATATATTCTTTTGCATCAGATCATTCCTGTGCCAACATGTTGATACAAAAGTCAGATGAAGGGAGTGAGCATCCAATAGCATTCATGATTTCCCCTCTTAAGAATGCTGAATTGAAGTACCCAAACGTGGAAAAGAAAGCTTACACATTGGTTAGAGAAGTCAATAAATTCAGACATTACATTTTGAGAAATAAGGTCTTCACAATTGTTCCAGATCCAACAATTAAGCTCTTACTAATTCCAAGTGAAATGGGTGAAAGTTGAGCTAAGGGGGTCACTATGCTATAGGAGTGTGACATTGAGATTCAACCAATGAAACTAGTGAGAGGGAAAGCTTTAACAAGAACAATGGTTGAGACAAGCCCTGAGATTATAACATAGAATTACCATCTCTAGGATGTCTCACCGATGAATGATATGACGATCTGGTTTATTACTTGTTGAATAAAAAATGTATTGATCACTTTAATCCAGTGCAACAAAGGGTGTTACGCTTAATGAGTACTAGCTACATGCATAAAGGGGAAATTCTATAAAAGAAGAGTCATGAAGGAATATATCTCCAATGTCTTGGAAAAGAGGAGGTAACTCGAGTCATGAAGGAATTGCATGACATATGTGGAATAGGTCATAGATCTGGTTTGGCCACTACAACTCAAATTATGTGTGTTGGATACTATTGGCCAACTATTTTCAAGGATGCATATAGTCATGTAAATGCTTGTCATATTTTCCAAACCTTTGCCACTAGGGAAATGAATTATGCTTTACCATTACATCTGATGATTGAGGTCAGACGTTTTGCTTAGTGGGGACTGAATTTTATTGGTCCTATAAACCGACCATCTTTAGCTAGACACAAGCATACTTTAACTACGACTGATTACTTTACTAGGTGGAATGAAGCAATTCCTTGCAAGCAATGCATGAGAGAGGTAGTTATAAATTTTCTTGAAGCTTGGATTATCAATTCTTTTGGTTTCCATTTTGTTGTTGTGTGTGATAATGGGCCTACTTTTCATCATTAAAATTCTTTGGGTGTGTATTTGATCATGGCATCATAATTAATTTTACATCTAACTACTACCCTCAAGGGAATGGTTTAGCAAAATCCACCAATAAGAAATTGCTCAATGTCATCCATAAGTTAATTGATAAAAATCCAAAAGAATGGCATACTCAATTAATATTTTCTTTGTGGGTTGATCGAACTCAACAGAAAAATTCATTAAGGACTTCTCCCTATCATATGGTTTATGGACTTGAACCTGTTTTTCTTATTCAGTTGAGAATCCCTACTCTCCAGTTTATCAATGAGTATTACGAGGAAGGGGAGCATAGAGAGGCCCACTTAGCTTAGCTCTTACAGCTAGAAGAGAAAAGAGACAAAGCATTGGAAAACTTTTCCAAACATTAGGGTATTGTTAAGAGATGGTTTGATCACAGATCTAAGGTCAAATTTTTAGGATTTATGACCTAGTCTTGTATTAGGATAAATCCCATGAAGAGAAAGGGGAACACGGTAAATTCAATAAGCTTTGTCTTGGCCCTTTCCATATTTTTGAAATCCTAGGAGATAATGCTTTTTGTCACAAAACACACAGTGGAGAGGATGTCCCATTTCCAATAAATGGGTAATATTTGAAGCATTATTTCCTTTCCTGAGCTATTTTAAGCTCATCCCCATAAATAGTTAGCTTAGTCATCTACTTTATTTTGATTTGATTTTGTTTTCTCTATTTTTGTTTTGTTTTGGTTAGTGTAGGTTGCTTTGCTTTCTTTGCTTTGGTTTTGAGGTTTCCCTATGCTTTAGGTTGGGGAAGTGTCTTTTTTGCACAATGATCATTTATCTGGGACTATTCTAAGTATTTCTTTTACAAACTCTAATCATTTTTCTAGATGGGATGGTGAAAGTCTTATATTCAATGTCACATGTGCTAAACATTTAAAGTGGATAAGTCATTGAATTGAGTTAGTTTCTAAATGTGTTCAAATATTACATCTTACACACATCTTAAGAATCCTGAAGTTGTTGTGGGTTCCTTGTGAGGTCTTATTATGTGAAAAATATTATATTTCTACTTCAACACCACTGTGATTCTCAGCCTTGAGTGTGAGCTTCATTTCTTACAGGTTGAAAATGAAAAGAAGAAAAAAGAAAATCAGAAAGAAAGAAAAGAAAAGAAAATATTGAATATCAAAAGAAAGTGAATTCAACTTTTTAGGAGGATTCAAATATCTCTACCAAGGCTATAGATAGTTGGCTGGCAGTAGAGCTATGCTCAGGAGAATCACAACAATAACCTCATCAGGGTTATGGAGGCCTGACTAGCAACGAGGCTCTATCCAGGTTACTTTTGGAGCTAGAATCATAAATGTAGCTTAACTAGACTAAACTCAATTTCTTTGTAGTAGCTGAGGGAGGGAAATAAATACACTAGCACACACTTTTATTTCTAGAATAGGAAGGGATAGCTTGTTTAGTGGTTTTGAGCCTTTAGTTTATTGGTTGACCTAATGATAGGATGGAAACTAGAGATTCTGGTTTTTTTATTGCAATTTTTCATCAAAATCCTCTAGAGAATTTACAAATGGAGTCACCATTTGTTGTGTGCTTTTCACACACACCCCACCAGAGGCAGGGACCCTCTTATTTTTGCTTTTGTTTTTTGGTTTGCTTTAGGTTTGACCTTTTCCCCTTAAGGGTTAGGTTCCTTGGGTTTTGGGTTTACTTCACCTAGTTGAATTAATGATCCACCTACACTCTAGGTACCTTTGTGTGCAACATCTTGATTTCAAGTGGTGTCTAGAACCTTAGTTTTCCATGCAAATTTCAATAGGGCATCGAATTATGTAAGTTAAGGAGAGTTTCAAAGAATTTGTTCCCTCTCAGATACTTTGAAGTGCTTGTTTCTCAGGGAATCGATCCCATCACAGATTACCTAAAGGTCTATCCTCTTGGAGAATCTAACCCCTTCTAGATTCCCCTAATTCACTTCCTGGTCATCTTTTTGAGCTTCAAGGGGTCAGTTCATTGTATTGATTGCTTTGTTAGTCACTGTATTGTTATGCATTTAATGTCATTTTCGGTGTTATTTATGGTTTTAACCTTTTAATTCTCATTATGATTTGTGTGTAGCAATTGAAGAACCTCTTTAATCATCCAATATTTGATATTAGCGATTTGCGTATTGACATTTAGGACTCTTGATTGATCATCTGGTGTATTTGATGCAATAACATTGACTTCTTAGTTTGAAAGGTAGGTCTTCACAAACCCTGGTGATTTCAATTTGGTTCAATGACTGTCTTCAATGATGGAATGGTTTATTCCCTCATCATTTATATCACCATTTGATTTTGAGAGTTGTGGCTACATTCGTTCTATCTTTTCATTTGGTTTTGTTCAGTGATTGATGGGAAATGTCGATGTTTTTGGGTTTTCTTGGGATCTTTTGTGATTCTAAATTTTTTTGCAAGCTCAAATGAGTTAGGGTACTAGATTCACTTAGGCCTTTTTGATTTTCTCATGCCATTAGGGCTTTAGCTTGAATCCTTGTTGAGTTCTTGTGTAAATTTTCATGGATGATTTTATAAATCATTTATAAACCTAATTATACCTTTTTGGAGCCCTAGTTCATTTTTATGAGACTTTGATAACGATTTGAATGCTTTATAGAAGGCTTTAGGTTGTTCTGTGTACCTATGTTTGAATTATGGCTCAAACACCTCAAAGATCATGAGTTTGATTTAGAACATGAACCTAGACTTAGTTGATTTTGTGAAGTCAAAAAAATAATGATAAATCAAAAACTTCACAGAATCCACATACCTGTATATTTTCTAAGCATTATTTCCTTTAGAAAATTTACCTGTGGATGGATTCTTTGATTCCATTAGAGCATAAAACCCTGAAGTCATACGAGAGTTATATTGATGCCTAAGCTCGGCCCTAGCATAGAGTTAGAGATGATTGCATAAAGCTTACAAGATTTTAAGAGTTTTCTTTTGGTTGAAGTTTCATCCTTTAGAAATTTCGTTGTGTCACGGATTCTCCAAGTTTCAGTTACTTCAGAAAATCCACCTGCTCGTGGATTCTCTGAATTCTTCAAGGCTTGAAAATCCCAAAATTTTGTATGTTGAGAGTGAGTGCTTGGATTCGATCTTATCATTAGGATGAAAATGGTTGCATAATGTTAGCAAGGGAATGATGACTTAAGATTGAATTGAATTGATCTCTTCAGAAAATTTGTTATCCTCTAGATTCCCCGAGCTCACATATCTTCAAAGAATCTGCCTAGGGGCAGATTCCACGAAATTTATCCATGCCCAAAAACTCCAAAGGTATGAAAATCCCGAAGTTGTTTGATATGCCATTTTAAGTTTATTGTGATGTGATTTTTAAGGTTCCTATGATGGTTTGAGGTTATTTGTGTAATGTTTATAGACTCTCATGGTTATCTTGATGATATGTTGTGATGGGATTTTAAGGTTCCCATGATGGTTTGAGGTTATTTATGTAATGTTTATAGACTCTCATGGTTATCTTGATGATATGTTTGGATTCAATGCTTGATTATGATTAATATCATGGTAATTATTGTTTCTTTCTAATAGATGCAGGCTGAGTTTAGTCAAGGGAAGGGATCTAAGGCAAAGATAACTAACCTAGTCTTGAAGAACCTCAAAGAAGAGTTGAAAGGATGAAGTATGATTTCAAGGGTATTTGGCCAAAATCTAAGATTCTTTCAACATGGAGAAAGATCAGTGACACCAAAATGGGCCATGTAGTTTATGATGATTTTAAATAGAGGATGTTTTGGAATGCACCATCCAAGCTTGCTGAGATCATCACCCATACAAGAATAGCTCAAGCTGCGGGATTTCCAACCACACTATAGTATCCAGAGTTAGTTTTGGAGTGTTCCAAGAACTATGATCTAGATAAGAGAGTGATTATTGGTCCTTAAGGGAGGATTATGAACAATTTGACTGAAGAATCTATAGCAAAGAATTTTAACATCATATCACATCACAAGGTAGTAAAGATAAATATAAAGGATGCAAAGGATCCTAATAAGGCATTGGCCATAATGAATTGCTAAGCTAAAATCATACTACTCAAAGTTTCCCAAGCAATTGCATAGGAGTGATTTTAAATTAGAATACAACGATATGATTACCCTCTTGGGAAGAATAATGGGATTTGAGGAATCTTTCATATTAAAAAATTGGATGTTAAATTATTTTATTTCACAAATTATGAAGGGAACCCATTATCACTAGGCAGGTATCTTAGGTGACAACCTAGACATGCAATTGAGGAATGTGCAAGATAAAAATAAATTCACCATGACCTCCTACCTTGTATATTTGTTTGCTAGGAAGAATAAGTACACAGGTCTGAGTTGCAAAGGAGCCTTTGGAAAGGATAGGATATGTGATTTTTACCCTCAACTCCAATTTAATACTTCCAATTCTAGGAGGGTAAATGATGCCTTTTTCATGTATATCACAAGTTTGTTATAGGATGCACTACACATTAGAATTTTAGTAGGGGCCATGGAATTAATAAGGAAATATGGTCAGTGGTTTATGTAGTTTCTAAATTTCTCCTATATCAAACTGTAAGGATCACCAATAGTGCCCATTAGATTGCCAAGTTATCCAACAAATAAGCTCATTTTTCTAGAATTAACAAGGCAATTATTGGCCTTTCATATAGTTGTAAAATATATCCACAAGATAGGACTTGGAGCTGAGTTCCCATTAAGAATTGGAGTCCTGGAAGCTTGCCCCTCTATTCAAAGTTCCTATCATTCTGAGAAGAAGATGGTACAGTTTCATTTATATTTGTATACAAATAGAAATAACTTTGATCCCAATGGAATTCCTCAAAATTTGGCTACTAGAGAGTACAAGCACAAGATTCACATAGAGGATTACTAGGCCAATTATAGAGATGAATTTAAGGTTATTAATAGAAGGTATTCCAAGTTATCCTTGAAAATGATTAGATTGCACAAAGTTGCCAATGTTCCTAACCAAGTAGAGGATGGAGAGGATCTTGTGTAATATCATGACTATTAACCTTTTCAAAATAAACCACTCCCTCCAATTAATTGGTCTACAGATGAAATAGTTGACTTGGATCAACTGAATGATCTGGTGTTAAAATATTCCAAGTTGTGGGTTAAGCATAAAATTTTGGCGCTAGAAGCAATAGGTAAAAAGTTTACCTATGATCTCATGGGTGATCTGGAGTCTCATTTGGAGGAAGAAACAAAGAAAACCCAAGATGATACTATTGAGCTTCATGAAAAAGAGAATGTAGAACAAGATCAATTCACAATAAGAAGAACCAGTAGCCAAGATAAAAGAAAGTGACCTCAAAGATAGCCTGTAGCGAAAGCGATAAAGCCTTCAAAATAAATAGTTGAAGAAGGTACCAACAAGGCCTAGCCTTCCAAGAAGAGAAGGATTATTACTGAAGGTTAGAGGATGGCCAAATCATAGAAGGTCAAGGTTGTTGAAGAGGAAATCACCCAAACAAAAGTGGTTGATATTGAGAGCTCAGGAGAAAAGCAACAAGTGTATGTGGGGAGAAGTTCTCCCAAGCAGAAAACACCTCCTGTAGAAGACATGAAAGACATGATGGAGGAACAAGGAGTAGACACTAGAGAGGTGCCTACTAATGATCCTTCAAGAGAAATAAAGAGAGCAGCTCTAGGAAATAATTCTCCTCCTCCATTTCATGTTCAAAATGTACAAGTTGATGAAGATATTGTCAATCAAAAGGGTAATTCTCCAATAATCTTGAAAAGGGGATGGAAAATGAAGAATTACCCACACCCAGAGTGGGAAGTTAAGTGTTTTTAGGAGGAAATTAGAAGAGAATGAAGTACAAATTAAGGAAGAAACATCAGAAGTGATAGTAGAAAAGCCTTCCTAGCCTCTAGTGAAAGAACATCTAGATATATCACATGCAGAGGATAAGAATGAGGATAAGTATGATGAAAATGAATAACAAAAAAAGAAAGAGGAGGATAATAAGGATACAAATTTTTTTGAAGGTAATCCTTCCAATGGTCAGCAAGAACATGATGTTTCTCAAGTGAATACATAAATAGAAAAATCAGCTGCCCTAGAATGGATGGAGAAGAGGCTGAAACAAAATTCCATCATTATAGAGGATGAAACTCCTGACTGGGATAAGTTTTTGGAGAGTTGGGGATAGTCTGAAGGAAGGAAAGAGCTAGAACAATTTTGAAGTTTTCAAAAGATTAATTGAATAATAGAATTGTTCATGTTGCTACTCCTACAGGTGAAAAATACAAAGATGAGGTAAGGCCCTTGGATTACAAAGTATAAACTATTAATCTTGTCTCTTCTACAAAGGAATAGGAGAAGGAAGCTCTTCAAGAATTAGTACAAACAATCCTCAAAAGGTTGGAAAGTGAAACCAAAGAAAAGGAAGAGTTGCAAAGGTAACTAAGGGAAGTGCACATATATGTTTAGCATTTAGTAAAACCCCTACAAGCACATAGAAGTGAAGGATCTTCATTTTTAGAAGGGTTGATATTAAAGGATGTTGTATCAGAGATTGAGAGAATGGGGACACTCAAGAATGGTTACATCATGTAAGCCAGAGAGGAGATGTGATGATTGAGAGGATATTGCATGTGCTTGAAAAGGAAACATCTTTCCTAGAAAGCATAACTCAGCTCATCATTGACTACCAAACCCCTGATGATACCATTATCACTGAATTGAAGAAGGTATTTGAAGTCCCTAAGGATGTGTTGATCAAAGAGGGCATAATTACAGTTGATAATACAGACATAGTTGTGGAATGGATAGTGCCTTTTAATTTCAGAAATGAGCTCAAAATCAAGGCATTAAAAAAAATATCTAAGGCCAAAAGTAAAGATAAGGAGATCTCAGATAGTTGTAATACACTTCTAGAAATTGTCATTGGGAGGAATATATTTGGACAAAATAATTTGAATGTCAAGCAATTGTAGAAATGGTGGCATGATGTGTATGCTCTGAGTAGTGATGGACCTGTAATAAAATATTAGCTTGAGGATGCTACAGTTTACATTTCTAATTTGGATAGGTACCAGGGGCTTCAGGGGATTGGGAAAAGGCATTGACAAAATATGGAGAAGAAATAAATACAATTAAAACAAGAATTAATTTGATACCAATCCTAGCCTAGGCTAACTTGGATGTACATTTAAAAAAAAGGAACTTTCTAGAAGGGAAGGAGATAAAGACAAAGGGAACGACTGAGCCTATCTTCCTTGGAGAATGTGCCTTCTACATCGAGATTGTTGGAGATTCAAGTCAGCTATGCTTTGATTTCTATTCCAAGATTATATTTAATTGTAAAAATTTCCCTTTTGGGCCGACCTTAATTATTATTTCATTAAAAATTTAAATTAGGAAATTTTAAAAAGTATCAAGGCCGACCTATTTGGCGGAACTCATGTAAACCTAATTTAAGTTTCTCCTAGGATGACCTATTTGGAGGATTTCTATAAATTGAGGCTCTCTCCTCATTTGTAAGGTTGATAGTGAATATTGGATAGTTGATAGCACATAGTGAATAGCGGCTAAGGTGTTGATATTGCTACATTCTGAGGAACTTGAATTGTTGCAAATTATTGGTGAAGTGAATACAAGTGAATAAATTGTCTCTTGGTGTTATTCATTGTGATATTTCATCTATGCATGGCTCTTGTTACTCAAATATATTATCTTTTGATTAATTCTTTTATGGTTAATCTTAGAACTAGTTGTAGTTCATTTGTGTTTATGACAATGTTTGAGGTGTTGAGGAATCTTCGGTCCATACATTTAGTGATCTACTAATTGTAGATTGTTGTGTAAAGTTAGCCTAGTCCTACTTTATTTTTTACTCAAGTTCAATTGTGGATGTTTGAATGTATGTTTGAACATTTACAATATGAAAATCATCTGATTCCTTTGGAGATTGCACTATCTTTGTGATATTGTGGATGTAATGTTGGTTAAAAAAAGATTGGTCCATCTTGAACATTGTTGTTTTCACAATTGAGCTTAGGTTAGTTTAGATATCTCTCTCTTAAACCCTTATATTTTTATATTTCTTTGAAATTATTACTAGAGTAAGATTCACAAAAAATCACCATTATTGTTACATTTGATGAGTATTGAAGCTTCAAACATTTTGTTCATAAATCCCCTTGTGATTACCAACATTTTCACATATTATCACTGAGTTTTTTGTTACATTGTCAAGACCTGACATTAGAGACCTTGTGGTTGTTTCTTGAGGCTTGCTGATAGAATCTTACCTTTCAAGAGAGGTAGAGTACTTGTATTCTTTCTGAGTTATTGTAGTGCTAAAAACACCATCAACAATTATCTACATGACCAAGGGAGGAAAGTGTCTCATCATGGGAAATGGAGATGGTTGGACTATGGATAGGATTAGTTTTATGTTTTGGATCATTGATTCCATATAGGTGGATGAGGGTATCATCTTGGATTTATTGATCATAGGTAGGATCTTGATCAAATATTGGTTCATTTTGGACGTCAAATTAGAGATGTGATCTTGATTAAAGATTGGATTAGCTTGGATATCATGATCATCTATAAGGGATTCTTGGATAAACTTAAAGATAGGATCATGATCAAGGATTGGATTACCATGGATTCTATAAATAGGATCTTGATCAAGGATTATATTAGATTGTATGTCATGATGATCTATAGGGATTTTTTGGGTAACTTGATCTTGATTTGTGTTGGAGTTTATTTAATTATGCTTTGGGATTTTCTCTTTACATATATCTAATGGTTTAGAAAATGGAATATGATTTTGAATAATGATAGGAGATTCTTTGATGGACATAGAATTTTGGCATGGTAATAATGAATTTTCAGTAGGAAAATCTTGAGTTAGCTTGATAGGTGATGGAGGGAATGATAGTGGAAGAGGTTTGGATGGTGTAGGATTAGAAATATGGTGGGTGTTGGCAATATGAGATGTTAGGATAAGAGATCAAAGGAGATTGTTATATGATTTTCATTGATGTCAAAATGGTGTCACAGAGCATTCATGGATGTCATTGATGTCTAAGAATGTCATTGATATTAGAGGATCAATCACAAGTGAAATTGTGAATATTGATGGAGAGAAAATCATGTTTTGCAATGTTACAATATTGCATGGAAAGCTACAAATTTTTCATGAAAAGAAGCCATACTTTTATAGAGACTATTTTTTGGAGGTTTGTAGAGAAAAAAATAGCATATTTGTTATGAGTTTTTCAAGTACATTACAAATATATGGTCCACAACAATTGAGCTTAGAAATAAATCATTTATATTCTCTGGTCTGACTATGGTTAGTAGAAAAACCCTAAGGTTTTTAAGTCACAATTATTTATATTTTATATTCTTTAGTTGACTGTTAATAAATGGTTTATGATCACTTAAGTTATGACTTAAGCCTTCAACATCATAATACAATTAGAACCTCATCCTAATAATAATCGGCTTGATGAAACATTAAAGATATGAATATTTCCTGAGTCTGATACTTACTACTTTAGCCTAGCTTGATCAATGATAGTGATCAAAGCTTGAAGATCGGATGGTTTTTCTACTTAGATCCACAAGACCAATGGTAGGCCTGATCCATTTATTTCCAAAACCCTTGATTTTCAAAAACCCTAACCATTTTCCTACAAATGTGAGGATATTTTAAGTTCTAATTGATCTCATCCCTCCATCATCCTTGATCTTCTTTCCTTTTTGGGTGTTAAGATGCAATCTTGACCCTTCTTTGTGAGCATTAAAACTAAATCTCAACCCCTCATTCAATTATGAAAATCTATATAATCAACCTCATTCCTTCATATTTATCACCTATAATTTGAGTAGCTAAGGCTTGTCAATTTGAGTTTTTAGCATTCTTGAGAGATTTTATCATAGCATTTTAATCATCTAGGTCATTACATTCATAAATCTTTTGCAATCAATCATGGAGGCTTAAGTGTTGAGTAGTCCAACATCACAAAACACCAAGTTCTCCAATAATGGAAGGTAAGATTGTTCTAAGTTTTGAATTCATTTTGTTGATTTTCACTAACATTTTCTTTGATTTCTTGACTTGATTTACAATCTAATCTCATTGGTAAGTGGGTTTTATCCTTTTGTTTTGGGTTCTGTATTGATTTATCCATTTCCACTTCTACCCATGATAGATACTATCAAAAAATTATCAAGGATTAATTCAAAATCACTAATCCATTGACAATTTTCTACAAAAGGATACCTTATCTTAAACCCCTACCACATAATATGATTTTGATGTCCTTAAATAGGCTATCTCTAAACACCAATTATTTCCATGTTTGATTTCTCCAAACCATTTATCATTGAAAATTATGCTTTTAGAAATGACACTAGTATTGTTCTACTACAAAACCACCATCTCATTTCCTTTTCTAGAAAGGCATTGTTAGGATAAATTGGTCTATTCAATTTATGAGAAGGAAATAATGGACATCTTACACATAATTACCAAATGGAGGCCATATTTTATAGGTAAACATTTTTATTAAAATAAATCACCATAGTCTCAAATATTTCTTAGAGTAATGAGTATCCTCCCAATCTCATTAAAAATGGGTCACCAAACTCATGGGGTATGACTATGAGATCACTTATAAGAAGGGAAAGTAGAATCTCATTATCATTTATTTCTCTCACAAAGTTAAGAACCATTTCACCCTCTATGTAGTTTCTATGAATGCTTATTAGCTACAAAATCTCTAGCAAGAATGCTCTTGGGCCTACCCACATAATATCTCATCCTCTACCTTTTATCATTCACACTTCATCCCCTAGCCACTTTTGGGGTGGTTAATATTTATAGTATAAAGGATACCTTTTTTTATTTTCCAACATTAAATTGTGCCTTAAAATTCTTCATGAATTACATTCCTCTTCATTAGTTGGTCATTTGGGGTTTTTGAAAACCTATAAGAAAATGTTCCAAAAGTTATTATATATCATGGGATTAAGGAGGATATTAGGAAGTTTATGTTCAAATGATAAATTCCAAATTCATATGGGTGACACAGTGGTAACTCCAAAATTGATCTACCTATTATTGACTCCTACCCATATTTTTAAATACATTTCCATGGATCTCATTATAATACTTTTGAATATAAAAATCATACTTGTGGCAAAATAACACCTCTCTAAATATACCCACATATGTGTCTTGGCTCATTCCTAAACCTCTAACACCATAGCCCAAATCTTCCTTGACCAAAGTTTCCATATTAATTACATTCCCTCTTCTATAGTTTTGACCATGATGTTACACTTGCAATCCATTTCTAGAAATACTATTTGAGTAGAGTAGGTATAAATTTGAAGATGAGCCTTATATAACATATTTAAATAGATTTTCAAATGAGATAGTCAATAAATTCTTGGAAATGAATCTAAAATGTTTTGAATTTCAACAACAACAATGAATTCAAGTGGTTACCTCTTGTAGAATGGTGGTATAACACTTATCAGAAAACCACAAAAAATATTACTCCATATGAAGTATTTTATGGGAAAACGCCACCATGCCTTATATCTTTAATTCTTGGTAGTTCTACATTCACTATAGTTGATACTACCCTAAGCACATAGGATATAATTCCTTAGATCCTTCATGAAAACCTCCACATGGTTTAAAATCATATGAAGAAAAAATTGATCAACACCATCTTGAATAGAAATTTCAACCTAATGATATGATTTTACTCTACTTACATCCTTAGAAATAATCATCCTTGTGAATGAAAGGTTATAAATGTGTTTCTTCTTAATTTTATGTTCCTTACAAAGTTCTTCAATGGGTTTGTCCCATCACTTACAAGCTAAATATTTCACCTTCCTCTTGTGTTTGTCTTGTCTTCCATGTCTCTTTCTTGAAGAAATTCTATAGCTAACAAGTAATTGGTCAACCTAATTTTCCTAAATTTGATGCCAAAGGATATTGTAAGGCCCCTCCCTTTATATTAGTTCCATAGTCATTTATCCTAAACTTATACTACATTGTTGTGTGGATAAAGGGTGCATCATTTAGATGATACAAGACACAACTATGTTTGAGTGCCACTGTACTTTTAGTCATTTGATTCTAAGAGAAGATTAGTTAAATTCTTATGTAAATGCTTCTATTAAGGTATGTGACTAAATCTACATCGATAGATACTATAATTTTTCATGCTATACTGTGTTGCTAAGGTTCCCTATTAATAAAGCTACTTTCTTATCATTTAACTCATGTTGATTTTGAATGTCTCTTATAGTATTCAATTGAGTTTCCTCATATCAAGTATTATGACTAAAGTCACTAAAGAAGCCTTAGAGGTTTTATTATATATAGTAGGTGTAGATTTGATCCCTATGGTACTGCTTAACTAAGGGAGATTAAGTTAGTAAGTAAATAAGGATAGATTAAGAGTCTTAGTCTTTTCTTTTGGGTTGTACCTTATCATGAAATTATTATCTTCTCTTAGATTAGAACATCATACCATACTAATAGCTAGGAGATGCTAATAAAGAGTTAATATGATAAGGATAACTAAACCTAGCTATAGTTAGATTGATCTATTGTTAATATGACTATCATTGTTGTCACAAGGACATCTTATGGATGTCAGAGGAGAGGCTACTAGAAATGAGTTGATTGTGGTCAACAAAGGAACCTCATTGAGGTCAGTAGGAGATCTAAGTGATATCAGATGAAGAGATGGATTTTGAGGCCAAAAGGGCTTCATAGGGTTGTTAGGAAGAAGGATTCATTGGCCTGAGGGTGTCAATATAGCAAGCCTTGGAGATTTCCAAAGTTTGGAGTTTGGACCTCGGGCTTACCTGTATCGATTGCTAAAGAGGAAAGAGTTAGTCATTTTTTAGCTAAGTCCAACCAAACTTCCAACTTCGAGCTTGAGGCTTACTCTCTGCTGAAAGGTATCATACTTCAGGCTTTGGTCATACCTTATACTGAAATCCTCAAAGTATGAAGGATTGTGTTAAGTCCAAAATGGCTAGGGATAGCGAGGTTAAGTTTCCTAATGTTCATCAGAGATCGGCCCTAAGGCTTATTCCTTAACATAATTATAAGTAAAAAGTAAGTTGGAGTCAAGTTCGAAAGGACCTAAGACATTGGGCTTTTTCCATGCCTCATATCGAATCCCTCAAGCAAATGAAGGAAGTGTGTGCTAAGTTTGAAAAGGTTTCAGACATTGGACTTCTACAATGAGTCTTACACCTTGACTTACCAAAACTACTAAGTGATGAAGGAGGTATGTGTTGTGTGGTCTCACAACATGCCCCAAGACTAAAAATACTTGGGGACCCAAGTAAAAAATAAATGTGTAACTCTTATGGTAGGAGCTAGCAAATTGGAAGATCATCGAAAGTAAAAGAGAAAATCTTTGATAATAAAGTATTTCATATTGTAAGTGTTTTGTACACTGGATACCAGGTACCAAAAACACGGAAAAGGAAAAAGGTAATGTAAATTTCAAGTGAAAGGCTACGGTCCAGTATGAAGTGTTCCAGAATAGCCAAGGTTCAGGAAAGTAAGTGGGTAAAGCTAAATACAAGGTACCGGGTATCGGGCTATAATGTAGAGTGAAAATGTGAAATTTTAAAATTGTCTAATGATCTCGGTGATCCAGTATATGTATGAGGATTCATGATATGAATTTAAAATGCATGTTAATTATGATATTTTTGGACTAACAATTGAATAATGGTTTTATTTACATGAGATGTTATAAATGTTTTTTTAAGGGATTTAATGTGTGGAATTTGTGATTGCAAGAGATATCGATTGTGATGCAAAGCTTGAGTATGGACAGTCAAGAAAACTTGAATCATGGATGGAATATTTTTTAGACTGGTTCAATCACTCTGGGAGGTAATAATGGAGACAACTTTGAGTTCACCAGAATGTTGGGGATCTTCATATTTCACATGCGGTGGGAACAAATGCTAATTTTTTGGGAGAGCCCATTCCTGAGAGTGACAGAACCAAAGCTAAGCGATGTGTGGGGGGGAAATTTCCACCTTTTCATTCTAAGTGTATGGGAACCCCCTACACATTATCATGATTTGAAGTATCATCCTAGTGAAGATTCAGGATCAACACCCGAAGAGCTTCAATGTGTAATTGGAGTTGACTTCCATTGACTTCAATTGCAATTCTCCTATTGGTCACTATATTCCACATGCCTTGATGAGATTGGTCCCTTGGATTTCCTCTCATGTAGTTGTCTTATCCTGTCTAAGCCTTGTGTTATCTAAAAGGCTAGAGGATGCTTCATTTTTATTTTAAGTTTAGAATTTGTGGATTTAAGAGGAGCATAAACTTTTAAGTTTTGTTCTTTTTTCCTATTTTCTAAACCATTCCAGTGTAAAACTTTGTATGCCCATAGACATTAATTAATATTAGAGCTTATTAGATAGCTACCTATCTCAGTATCTTTTGTAGCCATTTTTGTTAGTTCAGTTGAACAAGACTGTATGTTGCATCATTTAAGGGTGCATACAAAACCTACTCAATGTCCAAAAATGAAACCCCTCTCTTTAAAATCTTGCATTGTTTTATATATAGCTGTGAAGCAATCTGGTGAAGTATAAAGTGGTTTGCTCTATTTTAATTAATTATTTGGGGTAGCCATGGAGAATAACTGGGAGAAACTTTTAATTTTTAGTAATTTTTATACCTTGTTTTAGCATAGATGTTTAAATATTTGAAAATGTTCCAAAAAAATTTAAATGAATGGAAGGAATTTTGTTGAAAATCCTTTGTTTTCCATACGATTGTTGAATGCTTAATGCTAAATCTACTTAAGTGATAGAAAATAATTTGTGATATTCATGAAATTTTATGGAAAATGTTTTGGTTTCATGATTTTTGAACTCATTGTTTCAATTTGGAATGTATAACTAAAATATTCAAAGAACAATCATAGTCCCTTTGAGATTAACAACAATATCACATCATTACCCGAGAGTGACCCTAGTGCAATCATAACCTGGTTATCAGAGACTTGGGATTGAATGAAAGCCAATATTTTCCATATAAATGTAGATTTCCCCTTAGCTTGTCTTTGTTCCATATCTTTCAAGAAGGATAGGCTCTTTGCGGTTTTGTCTGTGAAGAATTTATTTGCCCTGTTTTCTGCAAGTGAAATTGTCATCAATAGTATGGAGGAACCCCAACCCCCAAAATTTTTTTGACATCATGGGTCAACCTTGTGGTTTATACCCTAATAGTGTGGCAAGGAAAGTAGTTAGTCTAAAGAAACCCTGAAGGCTAACACTCAAAAGGGTTATATTTTGCGAGTGAAGTGTTTGGGTGTCGTAGTTTGGTAAGAAGGCTTATTCCTTATCGAAGGGAAGGTAAGTGGTAGGAGGCAAGGTAAAAACCTGACACCTGAAATGGGTTTGAAGTTGTCAGATGGTGTTAAGGCTTACACCCTAACATGAAATAAAGGAAGGAGTATGAGGTAATCCTAAACCATGACACCCAAAAGAGTTAAGTTTTTCAATGCTTGCAAAGGATTGTCTGGACATCACAAGTGAGTAGGTTGATTTACACCTTAACACAAAGGCATGAAAACATTAAGGTGGAAGAGATAACCCCACCATTTGGAAAACTCATGCATGTTTCAGAGGTTGGTGGGAAGGTTGCAATGGAGTAAAGGAAAACTGAATGGTAAGGGCTAAGGTCGATGGCCAAAACTTGATAGGTGCAAAGAGCTTTAGACATGCATGTTTGGGTCTACTTGATAAGTTCTACTTTGCACTTCAAGAATAAGGTAAGGGGGAGTAGCAATCCCTGACCTCTGAAAATTGAAAACATTGTTCAAAGTTTCATGATTCAGTGTTCCAAAGGTTAGAGTGTGGGCTTTTGATGGTACACAAGAAGAAAGATAAAGGGTAAGGCCAGTAGCCAAACTTCAATGGGTATAAATAGGATTAGACATCATGGTTTGGTCTTGTATCTTGAGGCCTTAAAATCATGTTGATCATGGGGTAGAAGGTAGAGGGTAAGGCCAATGGCTAAACCCTGATAAGAATAAGAAATGTCAGAATTAGGTGTTTGGGTTTGCTTCTAAGGCCCTTCTATGCATGTCAAGCTTGAGGAAGGGTGGAAACTCAACACCTGGCCCCCCTAACCAAAAGGAAAAATGGTAGAATCCCACCATCCCATAGAATGCTTGTGTTGACTTGGTTGACCAATGCGGGCATGCAAGATAGCGACACATGGAAAGAATTGATTGTTGCACCTAATTCACATCATTGTTGTGAATCAATAGCGGTCTACGATTGAAATTAAAATAGGTTAAATCAAATAATGATGATTTAAAGCAAGTCATGTAATTGAGATGTGCTTGACCATGGAATAGTTTTCAAGACTGATGGTCTACTTTCAAAGGAAATATTATGTCAGTGGTTAGGTGAATGGAGCTTGGGTATGGGAATCGATATGCCAACTCCTTGCATCATTCTTGAAAATGAATAAAAGGTGATGGATGAAAGGATGAATGAAACAAAAAGAGGATAGATATGTAATCTAAAAGAGAAAGGGAAATGGGAGTATAGCATTTAATGCAAAACAAAAACCCTAGATTTGGGGATGTCAAAAATTGTAGGTGGAAGGAATTTGGTCAGGTGTGCATGGCTCGAGAGGAGGAAGATTGTTGATCAAGAAAAGAGGGTGGAGTTATTTTCAATTCTATGGGAAGGATGATGGGAGATTGGAGAAGAGGATGATGGACAAAGAGAGAGAGAGGGGGAATGGAGCAAAATTAAATAGAGAAGGTAGGGGCTAGGCATGGACTTTTTCTCCAAGCAGTGGAGATTAGAAGGCACAAAATCACAATGCCATTTCAGATTTATTGTATGACTCAAGTCCTTTATGGGGTTTCATGGTGGATAAAGGAATTGTGGAGCAGAAGCAAAGGTTCAAGGCCCCAAGTCAAGCCCTTGGAGGATATATATGCATGTATGAGATTTTATCTTTAGCTGATCTTAAGCATACGCACCTAGTATTTTGTACATTTAAATACATTGGCATTTTGGACCCTATCCTAGGGATTGGGGAAAATGGTTATGTATTTAATGTATTGTTATAGTGTGGTAATATTTAGGAGCTTTTGTTTATACCCAAATCGTACCCATGAGTGTTTGGGGACTGTGCTTAGAATTTTGGCTTTCATCAACCATTTCATTGGTCTCAAATGAAATCCATGTATATAAGCCATTTTATGGCAATTTTAATGTCATCGCTAAATGAATAGAGCTTGGGTTTCTACATCCTTCTTGGTATTCAAGAACCAATAATAATAATTTATATATAAGTTTTTGATACATTATAATTGGTAAGAATAATGGGTGTTGGAATGCTTGGTTCAACAAAATTTGAGTATCACACTCATGGCACCATTTGATAGTTAGATAAATCTTTTCTTGAAACACCATTTTTATTATGCAAATGGAAGACCTCATTTCAACATCATGGGGCTAAAATATTTCTTGCTCAGGGGTTTGGATATAGCTCATGAGGCTTCATGATGCCAATATCATCAGGAGGAGAGCAAGTTGATTCTTTGAGTTATCTTATTGCTATAAATTATCTTGTGGTCAGGGGTGGCAATCAACCTTTTCACTTAACTAGAATTGCAACCATGAAGTGAAAAAGATATTAAGTACAAACATTAAATTATTGTGTAAGAGTGAAGTGTTTTTTTTTAATAAACTATCCTTTTAAACCATTCCCGAGGTTTTAGACCTCCAAATTCACCTAAGTGGGTGGTAGCCGACAGTGAAACTGTCTGGAGTAAGAGCACCATAGAAAGGGTTGTGTATCCACTCTTATATTCTATAATTAAAGGATTAAAGCAATAAGATGAATCTATAAAGAGTGATCATTGTACCTAAGGGTTATACTCCTTGTGTTAGTCAACTAGGTTTATGAAGGTTGAATTTCCCAGAAAGATTTAGTATGTGGATTGTTTTGTTAACCCTTCACCCGCTAATTTTATGAATGTCATATCGTGACCTTTCTATGTTTGGATTAAAACCATGACTTCAATTATAATTATCTATTCAAGCTATATTTTGGTTACCATCATCCTAGACCAATTCTTGACTATCTATGTTGGCAAGTGGCCCTTGAGGGGTGTTGTAGTTGGGATTGTTAATCACTCCTTATAGTAGAAGGAGCCCTTTTAGATTCACCAGTGTTATTCATTCTTAGTGGTTACTACCATTGTGGGTTAGTGGTGTTTTAAACCTTGACGTTAAATGTGTGATTTTTTGTCAACAAAATATGAGTTAGATGAACTCAAATTTTTGAACTACGGTTCCTCTGTGAAATAAATACATAGGCAAGGCCATCAAATACAAGCCCTTGAGGAATTAGGTGTTATCAATGAGGATTTCACCCTAATTAAGTTGCACTCAACCATCTTGTGTAACATGGAAACATCCTTAAGCTGTGGGTTGCTTATAACAAGGATGAATCTCTAGAGTGGGTTGGTTCCCTTTGATGAACCTCCTAAGACTTCCAACTTGACAAGGAAAAGGGGTAGAAGAATTTTCTTGAAACTGAAAAACTAATTCCTAGGAGGTGATGCACCAAAATATCTTTGTTTAACAGTTGCAACCATATCACAATATGACTCAATAAGGTTTTGACTTGTTCACAACTCAAATCAAACCATGAAGCACATAAATGTCTCATATGAAGGTGTTGGTTTCAACTTATTGCATGAAGCAAAAACAATATTCACAACTACAATTGACTACTATTAACACACAACATATGACTTGCACTTAGACATGTATCCTTTCCCAAAACATTACATAAAATGGGACAAAAAGAAGGACTGAAAACTCCAATCACAACTAATTATCTACCAATAGATTTGTAATATGAGACAAAAGAAGATTGATAAAGAACTATTGTCATCATTTTATTGAATCAAAAGGATTGTTTACAATATGATTTTCCAAACTAAGTTACAAGGTCAATCTTTTCTGCTATGAGCATGAAAAGATAGCAAGAATTTTTTTATAGAAAGTCCTAGAGATTCCTTTATAAAGAAAATCAAATTCTAAATCCATCCTTGATTGATTTAAGAAAGAGAACCAATCACTTAGGTTGAACAAAGCTAATTGCTACCCCTGACTACTGCAAACTCCTTGAAATCAACTTCTAGGCTGAACGAAACCTCTAAAATTTCCAACTTGGAACCACTACAACAAATCCCTATGATTAGCCCCCTTTTTTGCTCCGTGTTTTGCTTCTATCCACTATTTTAATATATTTTTCTCCATTTTTTTATGAAAAGTCGGTGCTATTTTTCAGGATGGTGCTATTTCTGGCATTTTTTGCACCAACCAGAACACTTTGGCACTAAATTTGGCGAAAATGAGTGCTCACATTAGTGACAAGATTAGCACCACTATTGATGCCCACTGTAATTCCCTTATGAATACCTACATTAACACCAAGATTAGAGCCAAAAAATGGTGCCCACTGTAATGCCCAGATTAGCGCCTAAATTAGCAACCAGTCTAGCATCTATGTTAGCACCTTTAGTAGCTTCTAATTTAGCGCCTGCCTTAGAGACTTTTTGGCACCTAATTTAGTGCATGATGTAGTGCCTAATTTAGTGCCTAATTTAGTGCCTAATTGTTTTTATCTAGCATGGATTAATGGTGTTAGAACAAAAAATCCTTCCCCATTAATCACTAGCCTTCAATTGCTTTCCTACATTTCACTTGCATCAAAAGATCTACTACCTTTGATTTTTCATTGTATTTAACATGAAATACAACAATTTGTGTGACAAGATCCATACTATCACTAGCATTCCCCATTTATTCCTCTAGATAATCATAAACAAAGAAATATTTTCCTTTATTGCAATACTTTGTGCAAATTAAGGGTTGAGGGTTGAAAATTGAGGGTTAAGGGAGATTTAATGCATAGGGTACTAGAGGGTGTAAGGATTGAGGGTTGAGGTTAGTTTAAGGTTGAGGGTAGAGGGTTGAGGGTATATGGTTCAAGGATTAGGGTTGAGGGTCCAATGTATAGGGTAGAGGATATAGGGGTTGAGGGATTAGGGTTTAAGGGTACTTGAGGCTGGTTGAAGGTAGAGGGTAGAGGGTACCTCATGAGGCTTTAAGGATTTAAGGGTTGATGGATTAGGGTTGAGTGATTACTAGGGTTGACAAGGGTAGAGGGACATAGAGGGTTTAATGGATTAGGGTATAGGTTATTGGGTTGAGGGTATAGGGTTGAGGGATTAGGATTGAGGGATTAGGGTACATAGGGAGGGATGGATTAAGGGTTGAGGGTTGTTTAATGTATACTAGGGTATAGGGTAGAGTTGGTAGAGGGTTTAATGGTTTATGGTTTAAGGGTTGAGGATTTAGGGTAGAGTGTTGAGGGTATATGGTTCAAGGATTAGGCTTGAGGTTACTCCAATGTATAGGGTAGAGGGTATAAGGGTTGAAGGATTAGGTTTGACTAGGGTAGATCAGAGGGTAGAGGGTAGAGGTCAGTTGAGGGTTAATTGAGGGTTGAGGGATTAGGGGTTGAGGGATTAAGGGTTGAGGGTTGAGGCATTAGGGTAGAGAGTTTATTAATTGGGTTTAGGGTATTGGGTTGAGGGTATAGAGTTGAGGGATTACGGTTGAGGGAAGAGGGTAGAAGGTTTAAGGCCGGTTTAGGGTTTAAGGGTTTAGGGTTAACAAACATTAAGGGTTGAGGTCAGTAGATGGTTTAGGGTATAGATAGGACATTTGAGGGTATAATATGATTAAAGGTTGATTAGGGTTGAGGTTCCAATGTAGAGGGTACGTAGAGGGTATAGGGGTTGAGGGTTGAGGGATTATCTAGGGTTGAGGGTTGAGGGTTTAATGTATAGGGTAGATCAAAGGGTATATGTAGGTTGAGGGATTAGGGTTGAGGGTCCAATGTATAGGGTATATAGAGGGTATAGGGGTTGAGGGATGATGGTAGAGGGTAGAGGGTAGAGGGATTAGGGTAGAGAGTTTAGTAATTGGGTTTAAGGTTTTAACTAAGGTTGAGGGATTAGGGTCAAGGGTAGAGGGTATAATATGGTTCAAGGATTAGGGTTAATTAGGGTCCAATGTATATATATGGTAGAGAGTATAGGGACATAGAGGGTGTAAGGGTACTTTAGGGCTTAAGTGTTGAGGGATATTTAGGGTTGAGGGTCCAATAATGTATAGGGTAGAGGGTATAGGGGTTATGAGGGATTAGGGTTTAACTAGGGTTGAGATTTGATGGTAGAGGGTAGAGGCTTAATGAGGGTTAATTAAGGGTTTAATAATTTATTTTTCTCCAATTTTTTGAAAAATTTGGTGCTATTTATTAGGATGGTGCTATATATTTTACACCGAAGGCGTATCTTATTTGAAGAGGAAAAGACTAAAACTACCAATCAATGGTTGATATTAGATTGCTGACCCTTGAAACTGTTTGGTCCATTGATACTTATTGTGCAATTTTCGTACACACGCCCCACCGGAGGCGGGGACCCTCTTTTGCTTTCATTTTTGGTGTCTTGGCCCTTAGATTTTGAGGTTGTTGCCTTCACATGTGCTTGAATGATTATCTTATTCGTGCAAATGCCCCCCTTCTAGGAAGCACTTTGAAAATCCAATGTTTTGAACTCCTTTAGGGTTTTTGGCTCTATTCGAGAAAATTCCCTCTAGATCGAATTCCCCGGATGCTTTGAAAACCCGATGGCTAATGTTTTGCACTGTTTTCCAGAAATTATCTTACCTCGCAGAATTCCTCATGGACTGGATTTTCTCAAAAATTCGTCTCCTTGCTAAATTCCCAGATTGCATTTGGTCTGTCTTCTCGATTGCATTAATGCTTGGTACTATGATTCTTATGACCAGTATTTAGTGGGTTTTGGAGGATTTCTTGTCATTTTCTTTGCATTGCCATTAAGCATTTTGACGCTGAATGCTTGATTGATTTGCCAGCCCTGAGTGAGTTTGTGAGCTTGTTTTGATTTCATTTAGGTGAAACTCACCTGCGTATCCTTTGAATAACCCATCCTCGGGCTTAGTTAGAATGGAAATCAAAATCTGAACTAATTCCCCTGCGTTAAAGGAAAATTTTAGGGTTTAAGCTTAGGAGATTGATGATTCAATTTGAGACATCACCGTCCCTAACCAATTTGCCCATGAGAATGTTGTAAACCAATGGATAACTGATAGGAGACTTGAAGCAAATTGGATTTGAGCCCAAGGTCATTAAATTTGCTATCGTTCGATCAATTTGAGTGAAGTCATGAGGAAACGTCGACATTCAGGTTTTCCTTCAGCTTCGGGATTTTCCTTCACTGACGAATTTCCCCGATTTTCCATTTCCTCTCTATTTTCCCAAAATGTGTTGTAGTCCATCGTTTTTCTTGCTTTGCGGATTTCCATTCCTTCTGGATTTTCTCGAAATTTCCTTTGTCCCTTCATTTGTCCAAAATTCATAAGATATTGTTGTTTTCACAGATTTCAGTCCTGGGTGGAATTTTCTAAAACTTTGTTGAAAATGAAGAACTCAGAGCTAGCATGCTTTATTAGCTAGTGAAGATGCATTGTATGATCAACTTGAATTATTTAAAGATGTATCATGTTGTTTCTTAGTTAATGGAAGTTGATTAAATGATTACTGGATGCTTTTATGTTTATTTCACTAAAATCTTCCTAGCTGGGAATTTTCCAAAATTCCTCTCTGGGCTAGATTCCACGGGAGGACTGAAAACCCAAACTTTGAGATGATTAATTTTATGAGGTTTTAGAGAATTTTCGCTTATCTTGGGACTTGAATTGAGGTTGAGTATGTCATTTTTGCTTAATTAATTTGGGTTCCATGTGATCTTTATTGTGGTTCCTTGGTGGATGCAGGTTGAATCAAGTCGAGAGGTTGCTAGCAATACAGTAGGCAGACGAATTCAGGTGCTAAAGGATCTTCGCTCTTAGAAGAAAAAAGAATTAAGCTGGACATAAAGAGTAAGGTTCCTGAGTCTAAGTTGTCATCCACTTGATCTAAAATTGGTGACACTAATGTGGACGGATTGGGATAAGGTCGTCAATCAATCAAAGGATGAGATTAAATCTATGGAGAGGAAATTTAAAGTGTTGGTTACTCCACCCTTGGTTGACCTGGATGGAATCTTCTTGAAGGTGCAAGATCAAATAGATAAAGATAGGGGAAAGAGCATTTAATATAGGGATACATTGAAATTTGTGCTTCCCTAATATTCATTCGTCATCCTTCACATGCATTGGACTGGATTACATTGGAGACCCCAGGCCGACATGGATGAATCCTAGGCATTTAATGCTATTTCATGTTGAACTTCTTGGGATGATTTGTTTGTGGCCATTTTATTATTGTAAACCCTAATTTGGACGACATATCTTGGGGGGTTTCTATAAATATGGCATTTCGCCTCATTTGTAATGGAGTAGTAGAAGTCACTAGAGTAGAAGAATTGACTTAGAATCAAGTAAGGTGGTAAAGCAAGAATTAGTTCATTCTGAGCAAATGTTATAACACAGAACACTAGAATTGTTGTTGTTATTTGATGATTCAATACAGTTGAAGACATTGTGATTTCTGGTGATCTCTTTGTGTTGACTTATTTTCCATGGTTCTTGTTGTTCTATCTTTTGGAATTGCTTGATGTTAGATTTAGAATTAGGTATGATTTAATTGTATTTATGATTTGATGCTTGAAGTGTTTCTAGTAATCCCTGGTCCATACTTTTAGCAACTAGCTGATTGTGAGTTGCTTCGTAAAGTTAGTTTGGACCTTATATTCACTGTGCTTAGTTAAATTGTGAAGGTTTGTTCATTTCAATTGCAATAGGGTTGGTTTGAATGAATGTTCATGATCTGAAAATATTTAATGCCCTAGAAGATTCCACTATTTCTATAAGATTACAAATTCATCTGGGTTAGGTAGGAATTAGTTTCAGAGGGATTGGTCCATTTCAAGTATTTTATGATTTGCATTGTTAATCTTAGGATTAGTGTTAATTTTAATCTCTCTAAAACCCTTATCTTTTTTGTTGTTTATTTTGAATTTTGGTTAGATTTAAGATTGGAAGTATCACCATATTGCTAGATTTGATACATTTAAGATTCAATATTTGCTTGTAGTAAGGTCCCTTTGTGATTACCAGCATTTTCACATCTATCACTGAGTTGTTTATGCATTGTCAAGACCTGACATTAGAGACCTTGGGGTTATCTCTCGAGGCTTGCTGATAGAGATTTACCTTTCAAGAGAGATAGGATATTATATTATGTCTAAGTTGTTGTTGTGCAGAAAACATCATCAACAAATTGGTGCTAGAAGGAAGGCCTGAATAAGAAAGCTGGATTGGTTTTTGTCTGCTATTTTTCCTTAAAGATTCAGAAGAAGAACTAGATCTACTCCAGGGGAGGAGGAATTTCAAGAGATACTAGCTCCTACTAGGTCAAGAAGGACCAGAAGAAGGGATGAATCATCATCCACCCAACCACTACCATCATCTCCATCATCCTCATCTTCATCAAGTCCATCTTCATTTGATTCTGAAGCCATTCCTATTTAGCAGCTTTAGCTAGTTATAAATAAGCCTCTACCACTTCCACCTCCATCAATGGCTTTCTTGGCAAACAAATCATCTCCCTTATCTTTCAACCAATACAATCCTATGCCTAAAAATCTTGAGCTTTTCTTCTCTAAGTTTCACATTAATGATCCCAAAAGAACTGTAGAGTAGCATATTAGGATTTTTAAAACCACCCTTAAGGATAGGGGAATTAATCATGAGGATGTTGCATGTAGAATTTTCCCATATTCCCTTGGGGATGAGACATTTTATTGGTATAACCATCTTCCTGCTGGGTCTATCACTACTTGGCCTCAATTGGAAACTACATTTTTATAGAAATTCCAGATCCCAGTCAGTGCCAATGAGTTAGTTTTGTAGTTTACCAGGCTCAAGAGGGAGGAAAATGAACCAATAGGGGCTTTCAATAATAGATTTCATAGGGATTATGCTAGGTTGCAACCCCCTTATGTTGTAGATGATGCCTCTGCCAAGGAGGTTTATTATGAGGATCTGGACAGTTTAACATCTACCTTCGTGAAATGGAAAGAAAACCATCCTGATAGCCTGCTTGAAGCTTATGATGTGGCTGTTTAAGTTAGTACAGATTTGAGGCAACACTTGTCTGGACCCTTGCCATTAGCTAACCAAATACCTATGTTGGGTTCATTCCCTCAATTACCCCTGGTTCCACATCTAGGTCAATCTTGGAATCAAGCTCCACCCATATCAAATTAACATTCAAATATGAACCATCCTACGTTCTTTCATCAACAAGCTAATAGACCCAGTTACTTGCAGAACTCTGAGGTATTTAATCAATCCTTGAACCATGGGTTCCATACTAATTATATGCAGAATTCAGCCAGTATTGTTCCTCCATCGAATAGTGCAGACAAGGAGAGGTTGGATGCACTCACAGAGCTAGTTAAGAATTTGGCCACCAAAGTCACCTACTTAAGGAACCAAAATAATCAACCTCGGGCCGTCCAAAGGGGAACTTGGTCCAATTATGATCAAGATCAGGGGTATAATCTCGATGGTGGAAAGTATTTTAAAGATCAACACTCATGGCCAACATTTGATAGAGGGAAGTCACCACGTCAGAATGATGGAGGAGCCCTAACATC
Source organism: Sequoia sempervirens (assembly GCA_007258455.2). Taxonomy (NCBI): domain Eukaryota; kingdom Viridiplantae; phylum Streptophyta; class Pinopsida; order Cupressales; family Cupressaceae; genus Sequoia; species Sequoia sempervirens. Next base: position 48,124 of record VDFB02147706.1, on the reverse strand, counting down.
TCTGGATCAGCTAAACAATCATAAGAAATCTAGTGGAGTTCACTTGGCTGAGGAAGCTCTTTTAGGATGGTGTAGGCTTCATAACACTAATCAACACTCTGAGTTGGACTGTCAAGAATTCTAGACTGCTATGTCCATTTTCTAGTAGGAAGTTCAACATGTCACCAAAAGTTTGAGTGGGTAGGAGATAGTACCATATAATCGTCATGACGTATCAGTCATGGTGGTAAATCATGTCCCATTTCCAAGAAGTGAAGAGAATGAACTAGAAGAAGAATAGGATAAAGGTGCTAAAATAGAGTATGCATACAATGAAGGATCTATAGCTCAACCTTTTGGAAATAATGAGGAGAATGACAATGGTCCACTAGATGAAGAAGAGTCTACAACTGAAGAGGTTCAAGCATTCCATCATGTTCCTACTCAGTATTTCGTAAATGGAGGACAATATGATGCTGATAAAGGAGGAAGCATTGAAAGCAACATGGATAAGTTTGTGGTCAGCTCTGAAGACAACTGTTTTAACATGACTGCAGAGCAAATAGGAGAATGTGTGGTAGAAGAATTCAAGAAAGACAAAGTAAGTCTCTCTGCTCATGAGTTTTTAAGGGATCCTACAATTAGGGGTGTAGTACTAAAGTCTCTTGAAAGAGATATGCTTTCTGAACAAAAGGGTGTTTCAAGCCAGGCTGATACAAATACTTTCAAGGAGATACTCCTGTCTGAAACAAGCTTGGGAAATTATGCATTGATAGTTGACCCTCAAGGATCGGATGTTGAGGAAATTCTTATGTTACATGATATGCCTAAGAAACCTGTTCATAAATCCGATAGTGCTGATGAGCTTCCAATAAAGGAATTTCAACAAGATACTAGTGAATGTCAAGTAGAAGAGTTAATTGGAATTGGATTTGAGAAATTCATAGCAATAAACACTGAGGCAGCCCTGGAGGAGGTTGAGCTTTCAGATGAGGAGCCTCAAAAAATTTCCAATGAATGTCCCATGAAGAAAATTGTAGGAGTTGATGTTGCTGCTAAAGAAGCTGGTGTTCTTAAGAGTTACAGTTACAAACTTGAACCAGTGACAACAAAAGAATTCAAGGAGTCTTCTTATTCATTCAATTCTATTTTTTCTCTATCTGTTGATGGACTAAATATTGAAAATTCACATATTTTATGTATTAAGGACAAGATAGCTGATGTGATTGACACAGATGTGTAGGAAAATCTAACTGATGCTTAGAACAACACTGTTGCCTTCGTATTTGATGGGCTTAACCACATTGCAGTATGTGAAAACATGCTTAAAGATCAGTCTGTGGGGCCTCCTAATGAACATCATGATGGGGAAGTTACCATACATGACAAGGATTTTTCATTTTCATCATGGACCCTTCACAAAGACATTCAAACATGTGAAAAGTTCCATGTTTACACTTTTGAACCTGTTCAATCTGATTTTCACCCTAAATTATTCATTGAAGACTCTAATTTTGTTCTGCATGTTTCAAATGCATGAGAGATATTGCATCATTAGTCGAGACTTATTGAAGACATAGGTATCAACTCTTCACAATTGAAGAATGATGAATACCACATTCAGTCTATAGCAGTACAGCATTAGGTTGTTTCTTTATTTACTGTGAATTCTAAAGCTTATCAATTTGATTATGGAAGTTTAGGAAGGACAACTTGCATATGGGTTAATCATGGTCCTAATGAGTTACCTCAACTATTGATTATTCCTGATTGTGAGGTTGAGTGTGAATGTTGCATTATTGAGCCTCATTTTGCTGAATATAAAGATAAATTTGCATTCTTGAGGACTATTACCACCACCTTGTTGCTTGTCCATCCATTGATTAACCATATGGGGGTGGGTCTGAATTCACCTTGTCTGATCATGAGCCACTTTGAGTCTCTTTGTACATAATTCAGATTTGAATAAATGTAGGTTGCTCTTCTTTTCATTGGTTTAGTCTTCTTATGTTTTGGTTAGTTTAGGTTTGCTTAAGGTTTTGGTTTGGTCGTTGCTTTGCTTCTTTGGCTTGGGTTTCTCCATTTTTTGGTTGGGGAAGTGTCTTTCTTGCACAATAATTATTCATTAGTTAGGAATGTTCTGAGTATTTCATTTATGGACTTTAATCATGTTTCTTGAATGGATGGTCAAGGTCTTTTGTTATCGTCAAGCAGTCTGAATGTTTTTTTTAAAGAGGATGGGTCATTCGTTTGATTTGAACCTGAAGTATTCTGAGATCTCATGTCTTTCATACATCTTAAGAATCCTAAGCTTGTTGTGGGATCTTTGTGAGGTCATGTTACATGAAAAATCCTATTTCTACTTCAGCGTCACTGTGGTTCTCATCCCTAAGTGTGAACTTCATTGTTCACAGGTTGAAATGAAAAGTGAAAGAAAAGAAATATCAAAAGGAAGAAAAAGAGAAAATATTGATAATCAAAACAAGTGAATTCAACTTATCAGGGGTATCCGAATATCTCTATTGGGGCTATGGACACCTAGCTGGTAGTAGAGCTATGTTTTGGAGAATCACAACGATAACTTTGTAAGGGCTATAGATGCCTGACTGGCAGCAAGGCTCTATCCAGGTTGCTTTTGGAGCTATAATCTTTACGTAGCCTAACTTGACTGAACTTGGTTTCTATAGTAGCTCAACGAGGCAATGAACTCACTTGCACACACTTGGATTTTAAGTTTATGGAAGGTTCAGTCTACCCTTGGTTTTGATTCTTTAATCTTGCATTTTGATTTGTTTGTCTGATAGGGAGATCAAAACCATATATTATGGGTTCATGATTCTTGTTCATCATCAAATGCTCTGGAGCATTTCCCCAGTAGAGTCACCATTTTTTGTGCAATTTTTGCATACATGCCCCACCAGAGTCGAGGACCCTCTTTTGCTTTCATTTTTGGTGTCTTGGCCCTTGGATTTTGAGATTGTTTCCTTTGTACGTGCTTGAATGATTATCTTATTCGTGAAAATTCCCCCATTCTGGGAAGCACTTTGAAAATCCAATGTTCTAAACTCCTTTAGGGTTTTTGGCTCTATTTGGGAAAATCCCCTCTAGACAGAATTCCCCAGATGCTTTGAAAACCCGGTGACTAATGTTTTGCACTATTTTCTAGAAATTCTCTTACCTCGCGAAATTCCTCATGGACCAGATTTTCCTGAAAATTTGTCTCCTTGCTACATTCCTAGATTGCATTTGGCCTATCTTGTCGATTGCATTAATGCTTGGTGGTTAGATTATTATGACCAGTATTTAGTGGGTTTTGGAGGATTTCTTGTTGTCATTTTCTTTACATTGTCATTAAGGATTTTGATGTTGAATGCTTGATTGATTTTCTGGCCCTGAGTGAGTTTGTGAGCTTGTTTCAATTTCATTTAGGTCAAACTCACCTGCGTCTCCTTTCAATAACACATCCTTGGGCTTAGTAAGAATGGAAATTGAAATATGAGCTAATTCCCCTATGTTAAAGGTGAATTTTAGGGTTTAAGCTTAGGAGATTCATGATTAAATTTGGGGCATCAATGCCCCTCACCAATTTCCCTCTGAGAATGTTGGGAACCAATGGATAACCAAAAGGAGACTTGAAAAAAATTGGATTCGAACCCAAGGTTCTCAAATTTGTGATGATTCAATCAATTTGAGTGAAGTCGTGAGGAAACATCGACATTCAATTTTTCTTTCAGCTTCAGGATTTTTCTTCGCTAGTGGATTCCCCCGATTTTCCATTTCCTCTCTGTTTTCCTGAAATGTGTTGTAGTCCGACATTTTTCCTGCTTCACGGATTTCCATTCCTTCTAGATTTTCCCAAAATTTCCTTTGTCCCTTCTTTTTTTTGGAATTCGTAAGATATTGTTGTTTTCACGGATTTCAATCTTGGGTGGAATTTTCTGAAACTTTGTTGAAAATGAATAACTGAGAGATAGCATGATTTATTAGCTGGTGATGATGCATTTTACGATCAACTTGAATTATTTAAAGATGTATCATGATGTTTCTTATTTAATGATAGTTGATTAAATGATTACTAGATGCTTTTATGTTTATTTTGCTAAAATCTGCCTAGCTGGGAATTTTTTGAAATTCCTCTCTGGCCTGGATTCCACGGGAGGAATGAAAACCCAAATTTTGAGATGATTAATTTTATGAGGTTTTAGAGAATTTTCACTTATCTTGGGACTTGCATTGAGGTTGAGTATCTCATTTGTGCTTAATTAATTTGGGTTCCATGTGATCTTTATTGTGGTTCCTTGGTGGATGCAGGTTGAATCGAGTCAAGAGGTGGCTAGCAAGACAGTAGGTAGATGGATTCAGGTGCTGAAGGATCTTCGCTCTCAGAAGTAGAAAGAATTAAGCTAGACATAAAGAGTAAGGTTCTTGAGTCTAAGTTGTCATCCACTTGGTTTGAAATTCGTGACACTAATGTGGATGGATTGGGATAAGGTTGTCAATCAATCAAAGGATGAGATTAAATCTATGGAGAGGAAATTTAAAGTGTTGGTTACTCCACCCTTAGCCGACCTAGATGGAATCTTCTTGAAGGCACAAGATCAAATAGATAAAGATAGGGGAAAGATCATTTAATACAAGGCTACATTGAAATTTGTGCTTCCCTAATATTCATTCATCATCCTTCACATGCATTGGACCATATTACATTGGAGACCCCAGGGTGACATGGATGAATTCTAGGCATTTAATGCTATTTCATGTTGTTCTTGAACTTCTTGGGCCGACTTGTTTGTGGCTGTTTTATTATTGTAAACCCTAATTTAGCCAACATATCTTGGGTGGTTTCTATAAATATGGAATTTCACCTTATTTGTAATGGAGTAGTAGAAGTCACTAGAGTAGAAGAATTGACTTAGAAGCAAGTAAGGTGGTAAAGCAAGAGTTAGTTCATTTTGAGAAAATGTTGTAACACAGAACACTAGAATTGTTGTTGTTATTGGATGATTCAATACAATTGAAGACATTGTGATTTCTGGTGATCTCTTTGTGTTGACTTATTTTCCATGGTTCTTGTTGTTTTATCTTTTGGAATTGCTTGACGTTAGATTTAGAATTAGGTATGATTTAATGGTATTTATGGTTTGATGCTTGAAGTGTTTCTAGCAATCCCTAGTCCATACTTTTAGCAACTGGTTGATTGTGAGTTGTTGTGTAAAGTTAGCCTGGACCTTATATTCACTGTGCTTAGTTCAATTGTGAAGGTTCATTTCAATTGCAATAGGGTTGGTTTGAATGAATGTTCATGATCTGAAAATATTTAATGCCTTAGAAGATTACACTATTTCTACAAGATTGCAGATTCATCTGGGTCAAGCAGGAATTAGTTTCTAAGGGATTGGTCCATTTCAAGTATTTTATCATTTGCATTGTTAATCTTAGGATTAGTGTTAATTTTAATCTCTCTAAAACCCTTATCTCTTTTGCTATTTATTTTGAATTTGGGTTATATTTAAGATTGGAAGTATCACCATATTGCTAGATTTGATAAATTTAAGATTCAACATTTGCTTGTAGTAAGGTCCCTTTGTGATTACCAACATTTTCACATTTATCACTGAGTTGTTTATGCATTGTCAAGACCTGACATTAGAGACCTTGGGGTTATCTCTTGAGGCTTACTGATAGAGATTTACCTTTCAAGAGAGATAGGATATTATATTCTATCTAAGTTGTTTTGCAAAAAACATCATCAACAATACCCTTTTCTTGATTTTATCACATTATAATAATACTTTACCTACAAAAGTCTACCAGCTTGCGCTACATAATATCTAATATGGATTGCATATAATTTATTTCTTCCTTGTGCTGCATAATATATGCTACCATGTGTGGTTAAAGTATTTTTATTCTACTTTTTAACAGGCATGCAAATATTATTTGTTTTGCGAGCCCTAAATTGTCAAGCGCTAGACGAAATTATGTTTTATTCTACTAAATTGACTATTCTATTGTTTTACTCCTTACTTGGTAATTTACAAACCACTTGGTTAACAAAATACTCTATGCATATACATATTGATTTTTTTAAGTATTTAATTATAAGGATTGTACTATTTTTTTGGTATTTAATTATAAGGATTTTTCTTCTTTTTATTTTCTTTTCCATTTTAAAATTTTGAACAGGTAAATTGAACATTAGTAATTATAATTTTTTTAGATAATATTAGTTGAGTTTTAAAAAAAATTTAAAACGGTTTAAGTAATGAGAATGCATTATAGTGTACATTATTTTTGCATATGCATATTGTTTTTGTTTAGTATCTAATTAATTATAAGGATTTGTATTATTTTTATTTTCTTTTCCATTTTAAACTTTAGAATTAGTAAGTATATATATTTTTTATTTATTATTTTTTTGATACGTAAGGCTATATTTAAACAAAAAGCAATAGATATTAAGCAATATTTATTTATTAGAAAAAAAGCAAAACAAAAATTATTTAAAAAAATCCATAGCGATAGTCTTATCTTTATCAAAAACAAAAGAATAACATATATATATTTTTTTTTTAAAAACAAAAAAGCATGAAATATTTATTTAAAAAAATCCACCATCACATGATATATATACTAGTTATATACTAGATTTAGTAAAAAGCATACAAGCGTCTGCGAGGCAGGAATTTCTTTCACTTTGAACCAAGCCCAAAAAACCATCCCATATATTCGACCAGCACAAAAAGGAGATAAAATTTTGATTTCAATAGAGCATTGACCAAACCCAAAAAATGCCAAACATTTACTACCACCACCCAACTAATGCATTCAACAGAAAAAATGGGAACCCACCCAACCATAGATTATAGAAAACCATTTAATTTTGTGAAGGAATCAAATACCTCTACCCACTCATCGTCATCACCAGCTTCCATTAAATTGAGAAACTTCTTGAGGTACTCCATAGCCACAACCACAATCATCATGTGTCGCATTAGAGCCATCCCACTCAAATCCAGAAGAAAAGGATAGAATTTCATGACTTCATCATCCGTCTTTGACCAAAGGTGCTCCAAGTCTAAAGGCCATGGAATTCCAGTGCCAATTAATGTCAAATTTAGCGCCACCTCTAAGCCCCCTAACAGGTCCTTCCTAAACAAGCGAACCATCAACTCCTTCGCCACCCACTTTGGGACTTGATTATAAGGCAAGGAGGCCAAAAAATGCAAAGAGATATGTGCGTTATCTCGACCATACTCATTCCTCTCAAGATGTCCCCTACCCAGAACCATTTTAGCCACTACCATAGTGAGGGAATCATTATCGATCAAAATTCTTTTCATTCATTGGTTTGTTACCTCCCTGAAGGCTGCTTGTCGTTGCATCACAATCAAAGAAACTAGGGTTTCTACACGAAACCAAACCAACCCCTCCACCGAAACTGGAATAACAACCTTTGATCACCCATCCATTGATCACTCTACCATTGGACGAGACAGTTGATGAATCCAGAAACCTTGCAAATGAAACCAAGCAGCCTAACCATAAACAAAACAAGAAGCCAAAATGAATTTTAAGATGCTTCACATACGCCACCTACTTGTTTAAATAAATACCACAAGCTCCAAGCCTGTTCACCACCACACAAACAAAGCATCCTTTCTTGGTTTATCAAGTTGTCCTTCTACTAGTGTTTTCATCCTGCAACTACAGCTCCAAGAGTGAGGCATTAATTATGAGAATTATTTTTCACATAATTGGGAATTATAATGTACATTATTTATTTAGTACAATCATTTTCGTATCAGAAAGACATCGATCCTTCTTTCACTGATAGCCACCTTCTCCACCGATGAATAACTTTCCTTTGATCTATCAGTAGGATGCCAGAATATATTACCCCAATACACATTAATTCCCCTGATATATTTAATTCTTGATAATCTGTTATTATATCAGGCCATAGGGGGAAAGCAAACATTCATTCCATCGATGTTCATGAGTTACAATGAAGTGCTTACTTTTTTTGAATCTATCGATCTATTGGGGAGAGCACCTTAGGAGTCAGTCTAATAGGGTGTTGTTACACCGATACTAGGTTATGAACTGCTTTTATCGGGCCATTGGTGAGGCTATGATGGGGGCTCCACTGATGAGGCATTGTTAGGCCAATAGTGCTAATTTTTATTTAGGAAGAGGGAAAGATTATGGAGTCTCAATCTCATTTATGGGTGTGTCAATTTGGCAATGTGGGATACAAAATGGATCTTGTCACAAAAATTTCAACAATTTGTGTTGATCATAAAATTAAAGTGTGATGAATTTCTATGAAATGTGGAGGATAGGTGGGTGGAGGCTATTGAAAAATGTGAGATTTTTTAGTTCTAATAGGATTAAGGGATGAGGGTTGATGGATTAGGGTAGAGAGTTTACTTGGGTTTAAGGGTTTAAAGGTTGAGGGATTAGTGAAAAGGGATTACTAGGGTCGACTAGGGTAGGGGGTATTGGGATGTTGAGGGTAGAGGGACGTATAGGGTTTAACGGTTTAAGGTTTAGGGTATTGGGTTAAGGGTATACTAGGGTTGAGGGTATAGGGTTGAGGGATTAGGGTAGAGAGGAAGGGATGGATTAAGGGTTGAGGTATTGAGGGTTGAGGGTTGAGGGTTGAGGGTATAGGGGTTTACTAGGGTTTAGGGTTTAAAGGTTGAGGGTTGAGGGATTAAGGTTTGAGGGTTGAGAATTGAGGGTTAAGGGTTTAATGTATAGGGTAGATTAGAGAGTAGAGGGTAGAGGGTTTAAGGGTTGAGGCTTGACGGTTTAAGGTAAGGTAATAAGGGTTGACAGATTAGGGTTGAGGGTATAGGGTTGAGGGATTAGGGTAGAGAGGGAGGGATGGATTAAGGGTTGATGTATTAAGGGTTGAAGGTTTAATGTATAGGGTAGATCAGAGGGTAGAGGGTTTAAGGGTTGAGGCTTGAGGTTTTAAGGTATAGGGTAGATCAGAGGGTAGAGAATTGAGGGTTAAGGGCAATTTAATGTATAGGGTAGAGGGTTGAGGGACGTATATATTGGTTCAAGGATTAGAGTTGAGGGTGCAATGTATAGGGTAGAGGGTATAAGGGTTAATGATGGATTAGAGTTTAAGGGTACTAATTGAGGGTTGAGGGTAGATGGTAGAGGATACTTGATGGTTTAAGGGTTGAGGGATTAAGGGTTGGGGTTTGATGGATTAGGGTAGAGAGTATACTTGGGTTTAAGTGTTTAGGGGTTGAGGGATAACTAGGGTAAACTAGGGTAGAGGGTATTGGGACATACATTGAGAGTAGAGGGACATAGAGGGTTTAACAATTTAGGGTTTAGGGTATTGGGTTGAGGGTACATGGTTGAGGGTAAAGGGTTGAGGGTACAGGGTAGAGAGGGAGGGATGGATTAAGGGTTGAGGTATTAAGGGTTGAGGGTAGAGGGTATAGGGGTTTACTAGGGTTTAGGGTTTTGTTATGCCTTGCATAACCACCCCACTTTGATTTGGATCAAAATGGGTCCCCCTTTCTCTTTTAATTACTCTACTTCTGGTTACTTGCTTTCCTCTTTGGAATTCTTGTGTTTTCCTCCTAGTTTTATCTTTTGTTCTGTTTTGTCTAATTTTTGTTCTGCCTCAGTTGGAATTTGGGTTTTCTCCTAAGTTCATGATTTTCCACCCCATCCAGATTTTCCTGGATCTCACTCGAACTCTGACTAAGCGCTATTGTTCGAGGATTTTTGGTCTTCATGAAATTCTGCGTGGACCGGATTTTCCTAAAATCCCTAAGGCCCCTAAGGAGATGTACCTTCTTCATGGATTTATTTCTCCTCTGAATTTTCCCGAGTCTCGCTCGAACTCCGACTGAGCGTTGTTGTTTGGGGATTTTTGGTCTTCACAAAAATCTGCGTGGACCATATTTTCGTGAATTTCTTTCTCCCCCAGATTTTCCTAAAATCCATTGTTCCCTGTTTGTTTCGGGCTTTTCAGAATGTCTTCTTCTTCACGGAAATCTGTCCTGCATGGATTTCCCCAGAATCTGGTGGAATGTGAAGAAGTGTGGAGTAGTAAGGCTAGTTAATAAATGATGATGCATTTTATAAATAATTGATGATATTTTGAGATCTCACATGTTTCTTGATTGATAATGATCAGATTAAGTTTCTACTGGGTGTTTTCATGTTCATTCCACTGGAATCCGCCTAACTCAGAATTCTCTGAAATTCCTCCCTGGCTTGGATTCCATAGGTCGGCCTAAAACCCAAGCTGTTTGTATGATCATTTTGTTTGAAGATTCAATGACACCTTACTAACATAGGATTCGTTTCAATAACAATTTTGAATAATTAACTGTTGTTCATGTGATCTTTACTGTGGTTTTCTTTGTTGAGTGCAGGATTAAATTGCACATAGGATGATATTTGCCAAGGGAGCTCAGTTGGAAGGCATTCTTCTATTTGGTGATGAAAATCAGCTAAGGTAAAAGTCGGCAAGACTTTTCTAATCTCTTACTGACTGGTGGCTTGGCTCTAACCGTTTGAAATCCAAAGAATCAAAATACTCTCCATTATGGATCTCATCGACATAAGATTATCATGGTCTCCCCGACCCATAATCTATTTTGTTCAATGTGCATTTGTGTTGCCTGTCAGCAAGACCTCAGGCAGGTCACGACGATCCAAGTTCATATGCAGGTTCTTATTGGCATAAGAATCTCTCTCAAAAAGAGGTCTCAGTGACTCCGTTATCTCCCACCGACCGCAGCCAAAAGGACTCATACATCGGCAAGAGATTTTCTCCCTACCAAGAAGTCTTGGTGAGTTCATGAAGTCTCCCTGACTAGTAAGAAGAGTCTAATACTTTGGTGGGAGTTTGTCTTCGAGGAGATCTCTCAGTGAAATCTCAAAGTCTTGCCAACCGCTATCAAAGAAAATACTTCGGCGAGACTCAATAGTGTCAGGGTAACATTTCACCGAGTGGCTCTAGACACACCGACATGGCGCGAATGATTCTGTCGGTGTCCTTTGGTGGGAGAATCAAATTGTCACGGTGACAAAAGGGTGAACTTATAAAGCCTTCGGTGAGACACGAGGTATCTATAGGACGTCTCCCCAATGAAGGAAGGTTACAGTGACACATGTGAAATGAAGGAATACATGTTAGTATGACTACATAAAGGTCTCCCCGAAATGAAAGGATTGCCAAAAGATAACACTCTCGGTGAGAAGTCTCACCGACATGATGTCACGCCAAAACAAAAAGAGAAGTTGGCGCAAGAAGGTCAATAGGAGGAATTCGGGGAGACTCCAAACAAATGAGCAGGCTTCGCTATGAAGTCTCGCCGACATGAGGAGGTCACGCCGATAGGTTTTGTGAGCTCGGCAAGAAGAAAGGAGTTCGGGATAAGGTCTCCTTGAAGAATTATGGTCTCCCTAACATCAGAGAGGAGCTCACCCGAGGAATCTAGCATTGCCGTGACTCTTGCCGATAGAATAAGTTCGGGAAGAAAACAAAAGCTCGTCATAAGGTCTAGGTGACTACGGAGAGCTTCACCGAAATAGAATGGACTCGGCGAGAAACAAAAGGGTCGCTATGATGTCTCCCTGACCTTGGAATGTCCTGCGAACTAGTGAGCTCGGCGAAAGAAGAAGACCTCGATATAAGGTCTCGGTGAAGAGAAAAGGTCTCGCCGACGTGAAGTAATATCGACATAATCTCTTGCCGATTCAACAGGGTCTAGCTAAAATGAAACAAATTCGCCGAAGGACAAGACCTCGGTGTGAGGTCTTAACGAAGTTCGAAGGTCACACCGAAACAAAAGAACTTAGGGAGACTTTGAGTAGATGGATTGGGTTCAGTAAGATGTCTTGTCAACCTGATGGTGTCTCAGCGACAAGGAGGAAGCTCGGCGAAAGTGAAAGAAATCACTAAAAGGTCTCGCCAACTATCTTATGCTACGCCAATAGTTGCTGAAAGTGATATAATCGCATCGGGGAGACACAATGAGTGTCTCACTAGCATGCGATTCAAGGTGGACCACTTTTGACTACCCAGGAATCTAGCGTGGTGAATGTCTAACCAATCAGAGGAAGCGAAAGAGTGATTCATCGGTCCCTTTGACCGATTGACTATTCATGTAAGGGAAGATCAATAGAATGCAAGTAAGATAGATTCCTTTTGAGAACATATGATGATGGATTGACTCAGGCGATGGTGTTCAGATCTATAGGGAGGCTCGACTGTGCTTCCAGAAGATGGTCCACAAACAGAGAAGTCCATAATAGAAAGGGAGCTGAAGGAAAGAAGAAATTTTGACTGAGAGGGATAGCTGTGGTGACTATTGGAAAGGAGGTAGATCAATATTAATGAAGATATTCTAAGCATTCAAGGCACCCCCAATAGAGCTCAAAGATGGACATGGAGATAGGAGAGTAAAGGCTGTAGCTGCAAAAGATCTAAGGTCATCCCCAGAACAACTTTTGAGCATGGACAACAGGGCTTCACGTTGAATGTAGTTTTGACTTTCCTCATAAAGATCTGAGAGCCGACTCTCCTAGATATAGATATTTTGTAAACCCTAGTGCAGGGGACAGTGCATTCCTTTTTATGCATTCTGTATATAAGGCATTCTTGCCTCTTTGTAAAGGTTAGCACTTCTAGATTAGAAATTCTAAGGTTAGAGAACTCTTAGACTAAGAACTGTTTAGAGTTAGCACTATTAGGAGTTAGTCAATTAACATAAGGAGATAGAGTTGCATCTTGATTCTCAGTAATGAGAGCTTCTCTTGTCTTCTTGTTTAGTAGTTAGATTTCAGTACCGACTGTAATGTATTTTCTAAGTTCTCTTAGTGTAGTTGGAAACAATTTGGAGCCTTAGATTCTCTGTACACTGGTGATTGTTCTAGCTTTGTAAATATTTCTTATCTTTTTTATTAACAGAAGAAGCAATCAGAGTTTAATCTGCTTCATGTTGTGTTCTAGAATGATATTTGTCTTAAATTGATCATTTGATTTGTGAAGTCTTCAAGGAACGAAATATTATTTTGTGTTTTATTTAAATGGTAATTAAAATATGTTATGCAAATTAGCACTGTGAATGAAAGAGGTTGTGTGTCAATCACAAGTTTACTTTGTTCTACAATTTTGGTTTACAAATTCCTTGAAGTCAACAAGTCTAGTTAAGATTGGATGAACTATTGTTCTTTTCTGTTTCAAAACTCTGACTTATCTTTTTTATATTTCTTTAAAAACCCCTGTTAGAGTAGGTTTTATTTCATGGTTGCTCTTAGAACAATCCAGAAGCTCAACACCAGTAGGCCCCTTGAATATTACTATTGCATTGACCACTGAGTAACATCAACACAGTTGAGACCCAACTACAAAGACCTTGGGAGCTAAGACATCCATGTGTTTCCTTTCTCTTTCAGGAGAAGTAGAATAGCAATATTCTACTTGCATTATTGTGGTGCCAAAATCGCCATCAACAGGAACTGGCACTAGAAGGGAGGGCCTAGAAGAGAAAACTGAAGAACATTTGGTCTTTCTCATCAAAGAAGCCCCATAGAGTTCTTCGATCAACCGAAAATCCATCACCCTTCGTAGAGCTCAATACCCCAACAAGACACAAGAATCATAAGGCTGGGGAAACCATCATACCACCTTTATTAGCTCCTCTCACTCCACCAGGCTTTTCACCAATACCCCAGTGGATACCTATCAATCCACCATCATGTCCATCCCAATTTTCATCACAGCTAATTCAACCCATACAACAGTTGGTTCAACCACCACCACCCCCACCAATGGCATTCTTCCAAAACAATCCCTCTCCATTGGGGACTATCCCTGGAGGTTTTCACGACATGCCCAAGAACCCTGAGAAATTTTTCCCCAAGTATATTCATGGTGAATCAAGGAGTGTTGAAGAGAACATACAAGCTTTCAAGGATGCTTGTACCAGAGCTCAGGTAGCTCACCATGATGTATTCTGCAGGTTGTTCCCTTACTCCTTAGGGGACATGGCATATAATTGGTACCTTAATCTTCCTCAAGGTTCCATTTTGACCTAGACACATTTGGAAAATGCCTTTATCTACTAGTTCAAGGTTTATGTGGACCTAGCTCTTCTATATCATCAATTTACCACCATCAGGAAGGAACCAGGTGAATCCTTGCCTTTATTCAATACCAGATTCTAGTGAATGTATAGGAGATTGCAAGATCCCTATCTAGTCACTGAGGATAGTGCCATTCAAGCTTACTTTAGAGTTATAGACCCTCTGCTTGGCTTATTCTTGCAAAGGACTTATCAACCAGCTGATATTGATTCTCTATCCAAAGTCTATCATCTAGCTATTAAGCTATAGCAACAAATCAGTTCTCAATAAGGAGGCCTAGGAGGAGGTTTTCCTTCACTAGGGTATCATATGTCTATCCCAACTCCTCTATTTAACAATGTCCTAGGAATGTCTCCTTCCCACTATGGGCCTATATCTAAATTGCAAACTCAGCCTCCCATTCCATTCTATGCTAATAGGACTCCTAACCCTTTTCAACAACCACAGGTCCCTCAAGGTCCCCAGGGTCTTCATAACCAAGTTGGAACCCCAAGTCAGGTTGATCAGCCACTTATTGCTAAGGCTATTGAAAGTGAAAGGACAATCCAACTTACAAATGAGGTAGAAACCTTGAAGAAAACACCGTCTCAAGTTACAAATGACATGGCTCAGCTTCGGTTGAATCCCCCTCAAAGCTAAGGTAATTATCCCAATCAAAATAGTAACAATCAAGGTACTTATCAAAATAACAACTACCCAAAGAGGTTATCAAAACCAAAACAGAGGGTACAACCAGAGAACAAATAATAATAGACAATGGAACACAAGGCCTAACAATGGTGGAGTTCCTCATAACTATCAAGCAACTGAGGAGGGGTCACATACTGTAAATGTGGCTGACCTCAACTTCATGACCAATTGGTGCAGGCTACATAATATAGCAACCCATTCTGAGGTGAACTGCCCTGAAATGGAAAAAGTTGTCAAGATGGCACACGAAGATGCCCACACATTCTAGGGGAATTCAAACAAAGGAGGTGACTCACTGGATACTGCAATGACTTATGATATCTTTGAAGAAGAGCCCTCATTCCCAAGGCAAGAGGAGAATGAACTAGAGGAAGATTCATATGATTCCCAAGCCTTTCAATCAAAAGGAGGACACTTCCTGAGGAATCAAAGTAAGGGGCCACTCACTACATCAGCACCCCCTAATCACATGGTCCCCCCAAATCAAGGTGCTGATAATAATCCTCCTCCACCAAAAGGCCCACCTTACTTCCATAATAAGGGTAATTCCTTTGCCATCTTCAAAAGTAATTCAAGTTATAATATAGAATTTGATGTTGTTTCTGAGATGCAGAAACATAAAACTTCTTTGTCATTCTTTGACATCTTAAAGTGGTGCCCTGCTCAAAGGGAGATAGTGTTGAAGGCTTTAGAACAAGTTGACAAATCAAAAGGAAAAAGCAGGGTTGCACCTGCTGCAAATATGAATGCGGCCTTATACAGAAACAAGGTAGGTACTCCACCTTTCCTTTTAAGTTTAAGAATTGCTGGGAAGAACCTACACAATTGTCAATTGGATTTAGGGGCTTGGGGAAATTTTATGCCATTTTCCATATGTAAGAAGTTAGGATTAAACCCCATTCAAACCAATAAAAAGGTAATTCAACTTGACAAGATAGAGGTTAATGTGGTAGGAGAATTAAGGAACATACATGTGCAAGTAGGATCAAACCCTAGGATCCTAACCAACATAGACATTCAAGTGGCAGACATTCCCGAGACCTATGGTATG
Source organism: Sequoia sempervirens (assembly GCA_007258455.2). Classification (NCBI taxonomy): domain Eukaryota; kingdom Viridiplantae; phylum Streptophyta; class Pinopsida; order Cupressales; family Cupressaceae; genus Sequoia; species Sequoia sempervirens. Next base: position 32,268 of record VDFB02147706.1, on the reverse strand, counting down.
CTGCTGAGTAGAGATTTGATGAAGAGTCTAGGGGGGTATCTCTCCCTTGACTTTTCACATATGTGGCTACCATGGAGAAGAATTCCTACTTAGATTAGGATTGAAAGTGAGCCTTGCCTCAAGCATATCATCACGGAATATGATTGTCCTAATGAGGTAGCTTACTTTGAGACTAGCATAGGTGTTTATAAAAGAGAAGAAGCTTTGAATTTTTCTATTCTTGATCCTAAAGAGTTTCCCATACAAAATCCCTCTGATCTTATGATTGATGGAAATCAACAGGCATTAGTCAGGAAACTATAACAAGATCAGCTGGTCTTGGGAGAAGGTGTAGATCTGAAAAGTCCCCTGCTCCCTAATTGGTGCAAGGTACACTACCAAAGTCATTCTGAATTGACTTGTACACCTTGCATTGACATTTTAAATCATGTTTCCCAAGCTGAGGAGGCTAGCTCAAGTCACCCTGAGATCCTTGCAGACTACTTCTCATTTGAAGCTAAAGAAGCAACCATGCTAACCAGGGATAGGATACCTTCAATTAAGCTTCCTTCTCAAATTGAACCCACCCCAAATACACTTCCAAATCAACATGTTTTTGAGGAGCAACCCCAAGATGCAAGCAAATGTCCAGAGGATAACTGTGGGTCACATAATACATCTGTGCAGGAATTGGAAATTATAACAAAGGAACTGGTTGAATACCCATCCCTTATACCTGATGTAAAAGATCAAGGAGTCCCACCCCTGACTCATCTAGATCAAACCCCCATAACAAATTCAAAAGAATCAACTCCAACCCCTGATCAGTTGTGGACCCTTACCTTTGATGGATCCAAATCTAAGATAGGCAGTGGTGTTGGAATTGTACTAACCAGCCCTCAAGGGAAAACCTTCTTTGCTTCTTATAGGTTGCAATTTGGATGCACAAACAACGTGGTAGAATATGACGCTATGGCATGAGGATTGATGTTTGCACATAAGAAGAAGGTCACTGCCTTGATGGTCAAGAGAGACTTAGAAATAGTTATCAGGCAAGTGCACAGCCAATACACATGTCACAACAGAAGACTGGCAGCTTATAGAAATTGGGTATGGAACCTGATTGATGACTTTGATGCGTTTGGGATTAGCTTAATCCCTAGAGAAGAAAATCAGGTAGCTGATTCACTAGCTGTTGCTGCAAGCACCTTGGAACCTATGCAAGGCTCCAAATTCAAAATATTCTCAGTGGAACTGATGTCCACTCTAGTTGTTCCTAACAATATCAAGAATTTCCAAGAATTTCCAAGTCTTTGATGATGATCGACATATTCTGGCCTTCTTAGCAAGCTCAGATGTTTTTGAGGGGAAAATTATTGATGAGTCCAACAAAGATCAAGGGGATTGGAGCCCTGAGGAATGTGATATAGAAGGAGTTCTTAACTTAAAAAATAATAACATTCCTAAAGGAATGGTGGCTTTGGAGAGAATTTTTGACTTAGATCCAAGGGCTCGAGAGAAAATATTAGCTGAAGAAAAGGGAGGCGAATATGAAATAGTTAACTTGGTCGATGCTGGCCCTGAAAGGAATGTCTATATAGGGAAGGCCTACCCTGAAGCAATTAGAGAAGACATACTAAGGGCGCTTAAAAAGGATATTGCTAAGATTGCATGGGGGTATGAAGACCTCTAGACATTTGATGCTTCTATTATGACTCACACTATCCCCTTGAAGCCTGAGGTTAAGCCCTTCCGACAGAAGTAGCGCCCTGTCAATGCTCTAATTGAGCCATTGATCTATAAAGAAGTTCAGAAATTTCTATATGTGAGGATAATCTTCCCTGTGCACCATTCAACATGGGTGGCTAACTTAGTCCCAGTCTGCAAGAAAAGTGGGGAGATTAGGCCATGTGTTGACTTCAGAAACCTAAATAGGGCTTCAAAAAAGGATAACTACCTGCTTCCTTCTCTGGATGAAGTCTTGCAGACTATCAATGGAGCTCAGATGATGTCATTCTTGGATGGTTACTCTGGATACAATCAAGTAATGGTCAACTTTGAAGACAGGATGAAGACGGATTTCACTACAAAGTGGGGAATGTTTGCATACAAAAGGATGCCTTTCGATCTGATAAATGTTGGAGCCACTTTCCAGTACGCCATGGACATAGCCTTCAAGGATCTAATTGGTAAGTGCATTATTTTTTACATAGAGGACCTAACAGTGTTTTCCAAAGACTGATTGAACCACGCTGCTGACTTGGCCAAGGTTCTAGAATGATGCATCCAGTATGGAGTCTCATTGAATCCAAAAAAATGTGTGTTTGGAGTCTCAGAGGGTAAGCTTTTGGGACATATAATTTTAGAAAGGGGAATATCAATCGATCCAGATTAGGTCGAGTCCATTCTTAAAATCACCAGGCCAGGAAGCAAGAAAGAAATGAGGTATTTCTTTGGGAAAATCAACTTCTTGAGGAAGTTCATCATGGGCTTTGCAGAGATTGTAAAGCCTCTGAACTAAATGAGGAAAAAGGACGCCAAGATAGAGTGGATGGATGAAGCAAAGGCCGCATTTTTACAAGTCAAACAATCCATCTCAGAAGCGTCGATCCTTACCAGCCCCGATTACATTAGGCCATTCTACATTTACTCTTTTACCTCTGAGCATTCATGTGCAGCCATTTTAACTCAACATAAAGACAAGGCATAGGAGAGACTGATTGCTTTCATGAGCTCTCTATTCAAAAATGTGGAAATCAAATACCCACCTCTTGAGAAGAAAGCTTCTGTGTTGGCGCAGGCTGTCAAGAAGTTCCAGAATTACATCCTCCGAAGCCAAGTCATCGCAGTAGTTTTTGACACGGCTGTGAAGTCCCTACTCATGCAAAGCGAGCTGGGAGGAAGGAGAGGCAAATGGATGGCCATCCTACAAGAATTTGACCTGGAGATATACCCTATGAATCTAGTCAGGGGTACGGACTTATCTCAGTCCATGGTGAACACTGGCAACAACATCATCTATCAGCAATACACGACCCAATCTTTCTCTAATGACCCCTGGTATGCTGATACCATATGCTTTATACTCAACAATCGATGTCCAGAAGGAATGAATGCCACTCAAAGGAGAGCCCTAAGACTGAAGAGTTCTCATTACATGCTCAAAGGAGGGTTGTTATATAGGAGGAATTTTGAAGGAGTATACCTGAGATGCCTTGATCATCTAGAGGCTCAACATGTGATCTCTGAGTTTCATAGGAAGCATGGCACCGGTCATGGGTCTGTAGATTCTTTGGCACACTAGATCCTTCGATCTGGTTATTACTGGCCTTGTGCATTCAAAGATGCCCATCAACATGTGAGGACATGTCATGTCTATCAGATTTCTGCACCAAGGGAATGCCATGCAACCATGCCATTGTAGCTCGTCTATGAGGCAAGGCCATTTGCCCAGTGGGCACTAGATTTTATTGGAGTGATTAACCCGAACTCTTCTACAGGACATAAATTCATCTTGACTGCTACTAACTACTGCACAAGGTGGACAGATGCTATACCCTACAAGAATAGCACAACAAAGGTAGTGATCAAGTTCCTCACCGAGTGCACCACTATAAGGTTTGGGGTACCTTTCACTCTGGTATGTGACAATGGCTCTGCCTTCTCTTTTGCTGAATTTATTTCCTGGGCATATGATCACAAGATTGTCTTGAAATATTTTTCAAATTATTATCCACAAGGCAATGGAGTTGCAGAGTCAACCAATAAGAATCCCTTAGGGGTCATTAAGAAACTATTAGAGGATAACCCTAGAGACTGGCATACCCAACTTAGATTCACATTATGGGTAGATAGGACTAGGATTAAGGTTGCCTTAAACACCTCACCATTCAAGCTGGTATATGGCCAAGAGCCTGTCTTTCCTATCCATTTGCAAATACCTATCCTTGAGTTCATGCAGAAATTCTACTCCAATGAAAGTAGGATAGAGGTCAAGTTAGTTGCTTTGTTGAAATTAGAAGAAGAGAGAGATGCCGCTTTACAACAATTCTTTAGGCATCAGGCTATTGTCAAATGATGGTTTAACAAAAGAGCCAAGATAAAGGCTTTTAGGATATCAGACCTAGTGTTGTTATGGGATAAGGCTAGTGAAAAGAAAGGAAATCACCAAAATTTTGACAAACTCTGGTTAGGCCCTTATCAAATTGTTGATATCCTAGGGGAAAATGCTTTCAGACTAAGTAGCCTAACTGGGGAACCTGTTCCTTTGCCTGTTAATGGGAAGTTCCTTAAGCACTATTTTGAATCTTGAGGCTTGCTAATTTATGTTCTGTATATAAGTAATTCATTGTTCTTTATGTAAATAATTTATGTTGTCTCCTGTTTGTAAATAATTTGTATTTTTGTAAATACTTTATGTGTTTCTACTTGTTAATAATTTGCTGCTCCTTGTGTAGATAATTTACTCTTTGCTTGTAAATAGTTTGTTGCTTATTGGTTTGTTCTTTCCTTCTGTCCTTTGTGTTTCCTTTGTTGTTTGGTCTTTGTTTTGTCTTAATTCTTTGGGGTTGATCTATCCTTTCCACCTGAAACTATGGGCTGTTATCTAAAGCATACTATGGTCATTAGGAGAGAAGTGGTTTAGATATTTTAAGGTTTTCTGGTCAGATGATTTTTTCCTCAATTCGTTGTTTCATGCTTGTTGTCAATAAAAGTTGTGGAAAGTTTTGAAAACAAGGTGCCAAGTAAGAAATCCTTCTTTAGCTCCCCTGAATCTGTCACAAATCATTAAAATCATCTCCTCTTCTAGTAGTGTATTTGTCCTAGGATGATAGTGTTGTAAGATTTGAGTGAAAAATCTGACTTCCAAGTGCTGTTATGAGGTCCATTGTAGTTTTCAACCTAGATCAGATATTAAACATTTGACATATTGAAAAGAAAAAGAGAATTAAATGAAATATCTAAAGCTTCAAAGAAGAAGAAAATTATTATCAAAAGAAAAAGAGGATTCAATATGAATGGGTGATTCTAGTATCTCTACCGGGGCTATGGATGCCTGACTGGTAGTAGAGCAATGCTATGAGAAAACTAGAGGTATCTTCGTCGGGGCTATAAATGCCTAACTGCCAACAGAGCAATGCCCAGGATATCATTGCATGAAGGAAATCAACTCATGTAGTTCAGATCTTGCACATTATTGTTCAAAAGATGAAGAAAATTTATGAAAGGATGATGCACTATTAAGCACACACAAAGATTCAGGGGGTAGCCATTGATTGACTTACATTTGAGATTCTAGTTCTACCTTGCTTGTTATAACTGACCCAACTGGAGTTGTAATGTTACTGAACAAGGAGTTCTAGGTAGTTGAATCCCTCAGATTCATGAAAATGGTTAAACCATTTTCCCAGCCGAGTCACCATTTGTTATGCCTTGCATAACCACCCCACTTTGATTTGGATCAAAATGGGTCCCCCTTTCTCTTTTGATTACTCTACTTCTGGTTACTTGCTTTCCTCTTTGGAATTCTTGTGTTTTCCTCCTAGTTTTATCTTTTGTTCTATTTTGTCTAATTTTGGTTATGTCTCAATTGGAATTCAGGTTTTCTCCTGCGTTCGGGATTTTCCACCCCATTTGGATTTTCTCGGATCTCACTCGAACTTCGGCTAAGCGCTATTGTTCGGGGATTTTTGGTCTTCGTTGAATTCTGCGTGGACCAGATTTTCCTGAAATCCCTGAGGCCCCTAAGGAGATGTACCTTCTTTGCAAATTTCTTTCTCCTCTAGATTTTCCTGGGTCTCGCCCGAACTCCAGTTGAGCGTTGTTGTTCGAGGATTTTCGGTGTTCATGGAAATCCGCATGGATCAGATTTTCGCGGATTTCTTTCTCCCCCGGATTTTCCCAAAATCCATTGTTCCTTGTTTGTTTTGGGTTTGCTGGAATGTCTTCTTCTTCACAGAAATCTGTCCAACGCGGATTTCCCCGGAATCTAGTGGAATGTGAAGAAGTGTGGAGTAGTAAGGCTAGTTAATAAATGATGATGCATTTTATAAATAATTGATGATATTTTGAGATCTCACATGTTGCTTCTTGACTGATAATGATCAGATTAAGTTTCTAGTGGGTGTTTTCATGTTCATTCTGTTGGAATCCACATGACTCAAAATTCTCTGAAATTCCCCCCTGGCTTGGATTTCGCGGGTTAGCCTGAAACTCGAACTATTTGTATGATCATTTTGTTTGAAGATTCAACAGAACCTTACTAACATAGGATTCGTTTCAATGAAAATTTTGATTAATTATCTTGTGTTCATGTGATCTTTATTGTGGTTTTCTTTGTTGAGTGTTAGATTAAATCGTACACAGGATGATATTTGCCAAGGGAGCTTAGTTGGAAGGCATTCTTTTGTCCAGTTGGTGATGAAAATTAGCTAAGGTAAAAGTTGACAAGACTTTTCTAATCTCTTACTGACTGGTGGCTTGGCTCTGACTGTTTGAAATCCAAAGAATCAGAATACTCCCCATTATGGATCTTATTGGTATAAGATTATCACAGTCTCCCTAACCCATAATCTGTTTTGTTCAATGTGCGTTTGTGTTGCCTATCGGCAAGACCTCGGGCAGGTCATGGTGATCCAAGTTGATATGTGGGTCCTTATCAGCATAAGAATCTCTCTTGGAAAGAGGTCTCAATGACTCCGTTATCTCCCATTGATCATGGCCAAAAGGATTTATACATCGGCGAGAGGTTTTCTCCCCACCAAGAAGTCTTGGCGAGTTCACAAAGTCTCCTCGACTAGCAAGAAGAGTCTAATACTTCGGTGGGAGTTTGTCTTCGGGGAGATCTCTCGGCGAAATCTCAAAGTCTTGCCGACCGCTATCAAAGAAAATACTTCGGCGAGACTCAACAGTGTCAGGGTAACGTTTCACCGAGTGGCTCCAAACACACTGACATGGTGCCAAGGATTTTGTCGGTGGCCTTCAGTGGGAGAATCAAATTGTCATGGCAACAAAAGGGTGAACTTATAAAGCCTTCGGTGACACATGAGGTATCTATAGGACATCTCCCTGATGAAGGAAGGTTACAGCAACACATGTGAAATGAAGGAATACATGTCGGTATGACTACAAAAAGGTCTCCCCAAAATGAAAGGATTGCCAATAGATAACGCTCTCGGTGAAAAGTCTCGCCGACATGAGGAGGTCATGCCGAAACAAAAAGAGAAGCTGGTGCAAGAAGGTCAATAGGAGGAATTCGGGGAGACTCCAAATAAATGAGGGTGCTTCACTATGAAGTCTCGCCGACATGAGGAGGTCACGCCGATAGGTTTTGTGAGCTCAAAAAGAAGAAAGGAGTTTAGGATAAGGTCTCCTCGAAGCATTATGGTCTCTTCGACATCAAAGAGGAGCTCGTCTAAGGAATCTGGCATCGCCGTGACTCTTGCCAAAAGAATAAATTTGGGAAGAAAACAAAAGCTCGTCATAAGGTCTAGGCGACTATGAAGAGCTTCACCGAAATAGAATGGACTCAGCAAGAAACAAAAGGGTCGCTATGATGTCTCCCCGACCTTGGAATGTCTTGCCAACTAGTGAGCTCAACGAAAGAAGAAGACCTCGATATAAGGTCTCAGTGAAGAGAAAAATTCTTGCTGACATGAAGTAATATTGGCATAATCTCTTGCCGATTCAACAGGGTTTGGCCGAAATGAAACAAAGTCGCCAAAGGACAAGAACTCAATGTGAGGTCTTAGTGAAGTTCTAAGGTCACGCCAAAATGAAAGAACTTGGGGAGACTCTGAGTGGATGGATTGGGTTCTGTAAGATGTCTTGCCGACCTGATGGTGTCTCAGTGACAAGGATGAAGCTCAGTGAAAGTGAAAGAAATCGCCAAAAGGTCTCGCCGACTATCTTATGCTACGTCGATAGTTGCTAAAAGTGATATAATCACATCAGGGAGACACGATGAGTGTCTCACCGACATGCGATTCAAGGTGGACCACTTTTGACTACTTGAGAATCTGGTGTCGAGAATGTCTAACCAATCAGAGGAAGCCAAAGAGTGATTCATCGGTCTCTTTGACCGATTGACTGTTCCTGTAAGGGAAGATCACCAGAATGCAAGCAAGATAGATTCCTTCTAAGAACAGATGACAATGGATCGACTCGGGCGATGGTGTTCAAATCTATAGGGAGGCTTGATGGTTCTTCCAGAAGATGGTCAACGAACAGAGAAGTCCAGAATAGAAAGGGAGCTGAAGGAAAGAAGAAATTGTGACTCAGAGGGACAGTTGTGGCGACTACTGGGAAGGAGGTAGATCAATATTAATGAAGATATTCTAAGCATTCAAGGCGCCCCCCAACAGAGCTCGAAGATGGACACGGAGACAGGAGAGTAAAGGCTACAGCTACAAAAGATTTAAGGTCCTCCCCAGAACAACTTTTCAGCATGGACAGTAGGGCTTCACATTGAATGCAGTTTATACTTTCCTCAAAAAGATCTAAGAGCCAACTCTCCTAAATACAGATATTTTGTAAACCCTAGTGCAGGGGACAATGCATTATTTTTCATGCATTATGTATATAAGACAGTCTTGCCTCTTTGTAAAGGTTAGCACTTCTAGATTAGAAATTCTAAGGTTAGAGAACTCTTAGACTGAGAACTGTTTAGAGTTAGAACTGTTAGGAGTTAGTCATTTAACAGAAGGAGATAGAGTTGCATCTTGATTCTCAGTAATGAGAGCTTCTCTTGTCTTATTGTTTAGCAGTTAGATTTCAGTACCGACCATAATTTATTTTCTAAGTTCTCTTAGTGTAGTTGGAATTAGTGTAGTTGGAAATAATCTGGAGCCTCAGATTCTCTATACACTAGTGATTGTGCTAGCTTTGTAAATATTGCTTATCTGTTTTATTAACAGTAGAAGTAATCAGAGTTTAATCTCCTTCATGTTGTGTTCCAGAATGATATTTGTCTTAAATTGATCATTTGATTTGTGAAGTCTTCAAGGAATGAATATTATTTTGTGTTTTATTTAAATGGTAATTAAAATATGTTATGCGAATTAGCACTGTGAATGAAAGAGGTTGTGTGTCAATCACAATTTTACTTTGTTTTGCAGTTTTGGTTTACAAATTCCTTGAAGTCAACAAGTCTGGTTAAGATTGGATGAACTATTATTCTTTTCTATTTCAAAACTATGACTTATCTTTTTTATATTTCTTTAAAAACCCCTGTTAGAGTAGGTTTTATTTCATGCTTGATCTTAGAACAATCCAGAAGCTCAACACCAGCAGGCCCCTTGAATATTACTATTGCATTGACCACTGAGTAACATCAGCACAGTTGAGACCCAACTACAAAGACCTTGAGAGCTAAGGCATCCATGTGTTGCCTTTCTCTTTCAGGAGAAGCAGATAGCAATATTCTACTTGCATTGTTGTGGTGCCAAAATCACCATCAATAGGTTTAAGGGTTGAGGGTTGAGAATTAAGGGTTGAGGGTTTAATGTATAGGGTAGATTAGACAGTAGAGGGTTTAAGGGTTGAGGCTTGAGGGTTTAAGGTATAGGGTAGATTAGAGGGTAGATAATTAAGGGTTAAGGGAACTTTAATGTATAGGGTAGAGGGTTGAGGGTTTAAGGTTGAGGGTAGAGGGTTGAGGGGTGTATGCGGTTCATGGATTAGGGTTGAGGGTCCAATGTATAGGGTAAAGGGTATAGGGTTTAATGAGGGGTTAGGGTTTAATGGTACTTGAGTGTTGAGGGTAGAGGTTAGAGGGTACTTGAGGGTTGAAGGGTTGAGAGATTAAGGTTTGAGGGTTGAGGGATTAGGGTAGAGAGTATACTTGGGTTTAAGGGTTTAAGGGTTGAGGGATTAGAGTTGAGGGATTACTAGGGTCGACTAGGGTAGAGGGTATTCAAACATACGCTTGAGGGTAGAGGGAAATAGAGGATTTAATAGTTTAGGGTTTAGGTATTGGGTTGAGGGTATAGGGTCATGGATTATGGTTTAGGGTATAGGATTGTGGGATTAAGGTAGAGAGGGAGGGATGGATTAAGGGTTGATGTATTAAGTGTTGAGGGTAGAGGGTAGAGGGTATAGGGGTTTACTAGGGTTTAGGGTTTAAGGGTTGAGGGTTGAGGGATTAAGGGTTGAGGTTTGAGAATTGAGGGTTGAGGGTTTAATGTATAGGGTATATCAAAAGGTAGAAGGTTTAAGGCTTGATGCTTGAGGGTTTAAGGTATAGGGTAGATCAGAGGGTAGAGAATTGAGGGTTAAGGGCAGTTTAATGTATAGGGTAGAGGTTTGAGGGTTTAAGGTTAAGGATAGAGGGTTGAGGGATGTATATGGTTCAAGGATTAGGTTTGAGGGTCCAATGTATAGGGTAGAGGGTATAGGGGTTGAGGGATTAGGGTAGATAGTAATTTATTTGGGTTTAAGGGTTTAAGGGTTGAGGGATTAAGGTTGAGGGATTAGGGTCGAGTGTATAAGAGGGTATGTATTGGCCAGTTGAGGGAAGAGGGACATAGAGGGTTTAACTATTTATGGTTTAGGGTATTGGGTTGAGGGTATAGGTCAGTTGATGGATTAGGGTTGAGGGTAGAGGGTAGAAGGTTTAAGGAAAATTTAAGGTTTAAGGGTTTAGGGTTGAGGGACGTTAAGGGTTGAGGGTAAAGGGTTTAGTGTATAGCTAAGATGTTTGAGGGTATATGGTTGAAGATCAATTAGGGTTGAGGTTCCAATGTAGAGGGTAGATGGTATAGGGGTTTACTAGGGTTTAGGGTTTAAGGGTTGAGGGTTGAGGGTTGAGGGATTAAGGGTAGAGGTTTGAGGCTTGAGGGTTTAGGGTTGAGGGTCCAATCATGTATAGGGTAGAGGGTGCAGCTATAGGGATTGAGGGTACGTATATGGTACATATGTTGAGGGATTAAGATTGAGGGTCCAATATTGTATAGGGTAGAGGGTATAGGGGTTGAGGGATTAAGGTTTGACTAGGGTTGAGGGTTGAGGGTTGAAGGGTTGAGGGATTAAGGGTTGAGGGTTGAGGGATTAGGGTAGAGAGATTAGTAATTGGGTTTAAGGGTTTAACTAGGGTTGAGGGATTAGGGTTGAGGGTACTAGAGGGTATATGGTTCAAGGATTAGTGTTTAGGGTCTAAAGTATATATAGGGTTTAAGGGTTTAGGGTCTTGGCATCTAGTGAGGCTCAAAATTAGGGTTTCATGAATATTCTTGCATTGGCAGATGATTTGTAATTTTCTGAATTTTGATTAATAAAATCTCCTACTATTTTTGGTGGTTGTAAGTGACTGTATTGTTGGCTGTTAGCCTAGTTATAATATTTTTCTCTCTTTTTCCAACCTTTGTTGCCTCCTTTTTGTATTATTTGCATTGTTTCAATTAAAAAAAGAAAAAATAAATGCTAAACAAAAACAATATGTATATGCAAAAATAATGTACATTATAATTCCCATTCTCAATATATTAGTTGAGTTTTTACTTTTATTTTTAAACTATTTAATTATGAGAATTGTTTTTCTCATAATTGGGAATTATAATGTACATTATTTATTTTACATTATAATTTTATTTGAAAATAATATATGAGATTATTTGAAATTATTTTTAAAAAATTACAAATGAAAAATTACAAATGAATTAAATAAAATAAAATAAGGGCTTTTTTATAAGTACGAGAATTAATGAAGAGCAGTTTGAGCTCAAATTTTAACAATGGCCTAGCATACAAAGCCAGGTATGTAGGACAACATCGTTAGAGCCTTAGGAGATAAAACTTCCATAATGTGAGAGCCATAGAAGATAAAATTTCCATAGAAATTACAATGAAGTGAAGTCCCTACAATAATTTCATGTTGACCTACTGCATCTGGTTATGGTCATTTAAGTCATGAGTTGAGCCATTAAAATTGTTCTTTGTACCGGCCCCAAGTTCTAAGTTAGTCGGTCATCATGTATGGTTAATCATTTAAATGCTCCCTATAGTTGGGCCATAATATTTTTCAATTGACTTACATTTAAGCCATCCCGCATAAGGCAATTCAAAGGAGTGTAGTAAGGTGGTAAACAACAAGAAGATAAAGCATAAACTACTATACCACTGGGAGGGTGAGCAACATATGCGGTAGAGAGGTGTACACTACAACGCCATAACAAGAATTCTTGAGCAAGGAGGTAGAGTGGTAAGCATGGAAGATAAGTGGTCACCATAGTACCGCATAAGGTGATTCAAAGGAGTGTGATAAGATGGTAAACAACAAGAAGATAAAGCATACATTGCTATACTGCTGAGAGGGTGAGCAACATATGCGGTAGAGTGGTGTACACCACAACCTCGCAACATGAAGTCTTGAGCAAGGCAGTAGTGTGATAAACATCAGAATGGAAGGGAAAAACACCACCATATTGCAACGAGTATAATAAGAGATGGTGGTAGTATGATAATCGTGGCATCATTACAATTTACAGTAATAAATGCCCACACACATGCTTCAAAATTAATTTCAAGGATTTGACCTTGTTGGGAAACTATCTAGCAAGGAATTGGCATTAATACTAATATGACTAGATACCGAGTCCTCAAAAGCAAGTGAATTTTCCTAAGACTGTGCTCAGTTGAAATGCATTGTTGTGGACAGAGTTGAGGACATCAATAAAAGGAGCTCTGCAAAAGACGAGAACTCAGGTAAGTGCATAAATAATCATCTGAAGAAGCTTGATTGGTGTAGTATTTGGTAGAGCTTTATTATTTGAATTCATAGTAGGAAAAATTGAAATATGCCTCCTAAAAGAAAAGAATCCAAAGTAAAAGAAAGTAAGGCCAAAACTAAGGAAGAAGAACCTAAGGTAAAGAAGAGACCACTCCACCAGTATATATTAGATATACTTCCAGGATCAACCAAGGAGGGAAATAAGAAATTTCTCGTAGACAATGCACAAGGTTGTAGGGATGCTCTCATTCCCAAATTTGGGTGGGAATTATTTTGGTATTTTTACAGTAAGAGAAATGAGAAGATTCCAGTGTCAAACCCTTGGATGTTGGATTTAGCAAAATTGTTTTTACCAAATGTGTTTATTGATGTGGAGTTTATCAGATTACTAGCCAAGCATTATCACTCTGCAACCAAGACAATAAGGTTTCCAAATGGCTCAATATTGGTAGAGGTAACCAGAGCTGCTATCATTGAGTGTTTTGGCTTAAACAAGCAGGCTTTGACCAAAATAAACCTACAGAAGAGTGAGGAAGATTATAAGAGGTTAAGAAGAACATATAGAAGTGATGAGCTACCCCTATATATGAAAAGATGCATTAGTAATAGAACGATTCCCATTTCTACTTCCAATATTGAACCATTCACTGTGATAGATTTTCAATATTATTTTGTGAATACATATCTAGCTCTGTTGCAAGTACTAGGGGTGGATGCTCAAGATAAAATTCCAATAATCCTAATGATGATAGCCATGAGAATTCAAAACCCTGAGACTAATATTGAGTATGACTTTGCTTCATACCTTGAGAGGGTGTTGGATGATGAATTCTCACAAGTCATAGAGGATAGAGCACCAATTACATTCAAACACTATTCCTTATTGTTCCATTTGATACTATACTAGAATTGGGAGAATTGGACTAAATGAATGGACTTGGATATAGTGGATGAGCAAATGAATGCCATGCCTATCTAGAAGTGGTGCTATATTTGGGATAGTCAATGCAAGAATTCAAACTTTTCTATATTCTATGAAGACTTTCTGTGCAAAATCCTTCAATTTCTTGGTTATTCAATCCCAAGATTTCCAAACAAAATGCAACAATTGTTAATACCTTTGGCCCTCATATAGGAATAGGGTCATGCACATAATTTTGGTGATTGGTTCTTTTTTCCCAAAAGTTACAATAATAAGAATCTATGGCTGCCCTATTGCTCCACACATACTGCCAAAGTTCATGCCCCTCAGATTAACATTTCTTGAATTTATGTGGCAAATGATGTGGATGGAAAAGGATGTAATTCACAAAAAAAAGAAGGGCACATTTCTGCCAAACTTAAACAAATGTGGAGACTGGATAGGAGGCTTAGATACATTGGAGGAGTTGCAATATTACTTGAAGACAAGATATGTATTAGGTTCTGGAAAAGCAAGAGCCTTTGACCCTGAAAATAATATGAATAACATAAGGCATAATCTTCTTACCAAAATGATAGTGGCACACCAAGTAGATTATGAGGAAAATGTGATAAGAAACTACCTTACTTTTCTAGAGGCATCCCTTAGACAGAAGAAATGACAAGTTATAATGAAGCTTGAAGGAAGGAAGAAGCAAAATGACAGAAGTTTCCTTGGCTATTTTGTTGAAGAAAAAGACCCCATCAGGAGGATCAATCAGATATTGATAAATTTGAGGATTTATATGCTAAAAAAGAAGTGTATGGTCAAGAACATGGTTGTAAGATAACTACAAAGCACACCTCAAACACAACATTAGAGTCTCCCATGGAGAAATTTCCTCCCAAGAGATAAATGACATAGAGAATTGAGCCATTGATACCTTATGAGGAGAGTGAAGGGGTGGGAGATACTGAAGATGTGGCCACCATATTGCAATCATTAAAGGGTGATATTGAGGTTGATCAGCCCATCCATGAGAATAGCACCCATAGGCATGAGGAAAGGATGGATGATCCAGAAAAAACAAGTGCAAAGATACATGAAGATGAGAGAGAAATTGCTACCAAGAGGTTTATAGGGATGATGATTTTATCAAGACTCCAGAGTTTAGGGATTTCTAGACAAAGATGAAGAAATTGAAGAGAAAATGGAGTCAGGTGAAGTGGGAATTGAAGAACCAAAAAAGAATCAAATGGTGGCATATACCTTCAATGAATTGAGGGTTGACCACATTGACATTAGCCCTCAAAAGGCTAGAGAGATGATTTTGAAGAGCAACATGCTTATTTTTCCTAGGTTGGAATTAAAGAAAATGTTTTTGCTTGATCAAGTGCGGGCTCAAGAAGATCCAATGTTAGTTGCAGAGTTTGAATCTAATGAAGGAGTAAGTGGAACTGGGTATAACCCCAAAATTGAAACCCTAGCCATTTGGATCAAGCAGAAAAACACACAGAAGCCTAAACTATTGGATGTAATACAGAGAATGAAAGGGGCATCAATGGTAAGAACAATACAGGACAACACCCCTTTGGAGGAAGCCACAATTACCATGCACTCAGCCATGTTCACTCGTGCTACTGTTAAGGGATTGGAGGAAAGATTAAAGGAGTATGAAAGGGAACAAAAGTTCTTAAATGATGAAGTTAATAAACTGTTTATGGAGATGTCAAATTGAAAGAATAGTTAAAAGGAGCAAGTACTTCACAAAGCAAGGAGATAGTCCTATATAAGCCTCCTAGTGCTCCATTAAATATTGTATAGAGCATTTCGACTGAGCAAGCAAAGGATCCTAAGAAGGAAGTGCATGAAATAAAGGAGGCCCAGGATGAAGTAAAAAGGAAAGTTTCTAAAGTTATGGAAAATATTCTTGAGTACAGAATAAAGTTGGTTATTGATAAACTGGATAGTGTGCATGATAGTTATAAATCACTTCTACGAGCAATTGATCAAATAAAAGCACATATGCTTGTATTGGACCCCCTATTTCAAAGCTGGTAGCCTATTCACCACACTCTATCTAAGTTATGCAGAGTTCTACAAAGGAGTCTTGATGCTCCTACAACATTAAAATCGACTGAGCAAATAGTACAAATGATTGTTGATAAATTTCAATATATACAAGGGGAGGATAAGAGGATTGTGGCACAAATGGATTCCTTCCATACCTTAAAAAAATGGTATACAATGAAAATTGTGAAAGATGATGACAATTCAAGTAAAAGACTTGGATGAATGGAAGAAGGAATTTGGTTAGGTTATTCATAAGCGTTTAACCCATGTTCAGGGGGATAGTGACACCAGTCTTCAGAGGCTCAATTTTATCATGGATGAATTGATTGCTCTTGATGCTAGATATCTAAAATTTGTCAATGATACAAAGGCACTACTGGATAGTCGATGGAAGACACATCTTGCAAACATACCAAAGATCTAGGAATATGAATGGCCATCAAATTTTATGGTGTATCAATGGGAAGAGAAGTATTTGGCTTCAGATGAGTAGGTCACTAAGGTGAGGGCATCTGGAAATCTATCATGGAGAGGAAAGCTTTACCAAATTGATGATCATGGGCTTTCTACATTGATTAAAGGAAACATACATCTAAAGTGTATTAAGCCTTGTTATTTCTTCAATTATTCAAATTAATTAGTTGTTAGTAAAAGAAGATAGATTGCACATTCCACCAATTTATATCATATCAAATACTTATTCTATAAATGTATATATATTTGAAACAATATAATGGAGAAGATTGATCATAATTGGTAATCTATTTTGGTGTTCAATTGTTGTGTTAAATTTGATGCTTATCTATTACTGTGCTATATCCAAATTGGTTTCTTCAAGTTATTTAAATTCATAAGATTTATTAGGGCACATTTTCTATTACTGTGTGATTATTTTGAGCTTATGAATGAAATAGAACATCTTATTATCAAAGATTCTCCATGACTATGTTATCATTCTGTATTTTTTCTTATGTTTTCCATATTTATTTCTTCTTATATTTGAATGAATATCATTTATTGAGCCTCAATACTATGCTTATGTGAATGAATATGCTGATACAATAAAGCATTTACTGTGGATGTTTTTAGTTACATGTTCAACATAAAAATGGAAAATATTTAAAAATAATAAAGTTAACAAAGTTGCTTATTTAAATAATTGTGAGTTATATGCATTAATATTTTATTAACTTTTGTGTCTTTGTGAACATATGCTCATACAAAATGAATGGAAGAAGCATCCAAGTAATCATAATTTTTTCTACCAACAATTCATAACAAAGATTGAAAATTTTAAGGATATTGCAATAGGTAATTTTGATTGACACAAATAATATTACTGAAGCATTTCAAAGTTTGGGCTATAAGAATCATCCTTTTTTAAACATGGATTGCAAATAATTCTAAAAATTTAGAAGTCTTGGTCATTAACATTATTTTCTGCTACAATGTCATCTAGTGTATCATTGTTAATGTTCATATGTTCTTTCAAGTATTTCATATTATCCTCATCCTCAGCTTGACTTGCATCATCTCCATCATCATTGAAATTTGACTGTACACCATCTATATCATTAGCAGATGTATTTGGATCATCATTTTCTATACCATCGATATTGTTGTCTTCCATAACATCATCTAACTCTAGATTGTTGTCTTCTTGTGCCTAAACATAACCATCTTCAACATCATCATGGATGTCAATTTCTCCAATGTTCTCTAATCCATCTCATTTTGTTCGCCACCATTATTTTGCTCAGTATCCACTAATGTTTCATCAAATACATGCCTTAATCTTGGAACATAATGTATAAAAAAACATCCATTTTAGGTCCAAAATATCTTCATAGAAAAATACCTACACTTGAACAAAATACATATATTAGAAATATGCTATAACAATTTTATTGATTAATAAACACATGTATATATTCACAATAAACTATGAATTAAGAGATTAATGATCACTATCACTTCTTGTTTGAGTTAAAGAAATACCTGCTCCCAATGAATTGGTAGAACATAAGGCTCCTTATCCTCTAGTAGGAAGCATGAGGAATCTATAGAAAACAATCCATTATGGGTATCATCTCTTCATGTCCTCTCAAATGCTTCATACCATCTACACTTAAAAATACAAGATTTGAAAGAGTGGTAATCCAACTCAATAATTTCTTGTATTTTCCCTATTTTGTAGATTCCCTTCAATTATATTCTTATCTTTTGAGCTTCATCAACCAGATTGCTTGAAGTCAACCATGATGCCACAATCGAAGGATCGCCTCTTTACATCTACACTTTCTACACAATAATGTCGACCATATGCCCACATTGCTGGATATTTCCTCGCCTGTGAAAGACCATTTATTTTAGTGAAAAAAAATATAATGATGAATATTAAAATAGTTAATAGTGTTAAAACTGTAAGGAAAAAACATTTTGTAAAATTCCAACCGTACCTTTCTTTAACATCCTCTAGACATGTTGATTTTATCTTCTATTATGTTTGAATCTGTACCTACATCTTCTATTTGATTTTGTATTTGTTCAGTAACCCATTCTAGTGTGCAATCTTTGCCCCATTCCCCAAGCAGATTACTGGGAAGTGCAGTATTCTTTTGGTTCGATCTCTTAAACTATCTCCTTTCTTCTAACACTTTCTCTTTTTATCATACAGATCAATCCATTTGTTCATAAAGTCCATGTGGTACAGAATGAACTTGTCGAGTATAGAAATTTTGTCTACACCTATTACATGTCAAAATGCTTATTTCAAACTCCAAATTTCATGTTGTTAATTTAACAAATAAATTACAGAGTAAATTAATGATTGCAAGAAAAAAAACCACTTTGATCATGAATTTACTTACTAATTTCTACTTCAACACCATTAGATTATGGTTTTTCTCCATCAATAATATTTGATGCTCGTTCTTCATCCCAGACGCATGGCCCATCTTAAAAATCCTTACCAAGGAATTCACACAGGAAAAAAAATGTTTTATTCAATACATACCCTTTAGCCATGCAACCCTTTGGATGTGCCTTCTATCAGACATATCTTTTAAGAGTTTTCATATACCTCTCAAAGAAAAACATCCCTCTCATTGATACGACACCTGCCAATTCAATTTCATCAACTAGGTGTATAAGTAAATGGACTTGTAGGTCAATGAAACTTGTAGGGAGCTCCTTCTCAAATACACATATATAATTTCTGCAATTTCCTTCTTCCACTTTGGCACTTCAGATTCATGGATCTCCTTGGAGGTCACCCACCTAATATAAGAATAGTAGTTTAGTATGAACCTTTAGTCATAAATTAAAATGCAATATAATATCTCTATGTCTCTCACACATCAACATTTCATATAACCACATACCTTGTAAATGTTGACAATCGACTTATGACATTCCTTAAGTCAACTCTAAGACAAGAATCCCCCCTAATTTCCAATGGCATGATATGCTATCAAACACATTTATGAAAAGGTCATTAGTAATTTTTTCTCACACAAAAAATATCAAAATATATTTAGTACTTAGTCAATGTTACCAGTAATTGTTAAATGAAGATATATAATACCTTCATTAAATTATAAAAATCATGTGTTTTAAATCCCGTGATATGTCCATCAACTGTAAAAGCTTTAGCCAATGATGACCCATAGCTAGTAGGTGTCCTTATTGAATGGATGACATTTTTTAGTTGGTCTAGCTCTTTTTTTTTAGAAATCCATGGAACTTTTGCATATGTTTCATTTTCCCTGCTTGGCCACAAATGTTTTCTATCAAATTTGGTACAAAAAAGAGCAATATCTCTCCTTGAAGACAAGGTGTCATCTTTGCTTGATATATGTCGAAATATAGAATATGGGACATTTTTGAAGATGTGCATAGGATCTAATAGGTGAGATATTAATAGATCCTTCCAGTAATGGAGCTCATAAAATATGGATTTCCTTTTCATTCCTTCTGGTATATGAACTACAACTTGTTCTAGTTCTTCAATTGAATCACCCCGATCAAAAAAATCCTCCCAAGCTTTCAATTCAGTATCACCTAAACCCATAATCATGAGAGGGCCTCTATTTTCAACTTTTCCATCAAATTGATTCTTTTGGAGATTTCTAAACCTATGATCTAGTGGTAGAAAAACCCTATTGTTTGCATAAATAAATTTATGTAGATCTTTAGAATACCACACTTGAAATTGTTTTGCGCATCTTGGACATGCAAATATCCCCTTTGTTTGAAGCCTTGTAATTCAACAAGTAATGTTAATAACATCAAAAAAATAGTATAGAACTAAGTATGAAAATTCTAGGATGAGAATAAATTATGAGTGTAAATACATAAATATTTTATCTTACGGAATAAAACCTTACCAAGTCCTGGGAAATCATTAATAGTCCAACATAGCACACCATACAACATGAAAGACCTATTTGATGGAGGATGTGATATGTCATGCATTCTTATGCCTTTCCATAGCAGTTGCATCTCATCAATAAAAGGCACAAGATAATCATCCATGTTTTTAACTTGATGTTTTCCTGGAACAATAAGAATTAGCATAAGGTGCTCCTTTCTAACACTCATCCATGGGGAATATTATTATACTACCAATCATTTGGCCAAACACTATAAGTTGAGCTCAGGAAAGAGAATGGGCACACTCCATCAATTGCAACACCAAACCTGATACTACGAGGTTCATCTTTGAATTTTGTTGGCCATTTTTCCTCTATGTGTTTCATTGCTTTGGAGTCGGCAAGACTTCGCATGAATCCATCTTTACTCCTATTCTTTACATTCCAGTCCATCAATTGTGCTAGTGAATTGCAACGAAACATTCGTTGAAGTCTAGGTATAATTGGCATGTGATGTAAAACCTTCTTTGGAACTGTAGGACCTTGTACATTTGTATGATATCTCTTCTCTTTGCATATAGGGAATTCTACCTTGTTTTGATATTCATCTTTGTATAAAATGCAATCATTTTTACATGAATGAATTTGCTTATATTCAATCCCCAACTCAACCAACAACAAAGCGCTTCTTTCTACAGAGTTGATGGCTGACACATTCTCTTCAGGGAATATTTTAGTTTTTAGTGCCCTGTAAGATTGCCAGAGATTAAATCAATTGAATTTTTGACTTATGATGAACACGTTTGATATGTCAATCTATACTAGGATTGTTTATATACAATATATGGTTTTAAAATCCCCATAAAGAAATATAAACGAAGTCGATGAATGTTTACAAATTATGTACACCAATTGACAATGCAAAGTAAGAAATAGATTTCAACTCACTTTAGTAGGGTAGTGAATCCTTTGTCTGACCAACCAAATAGTGAATTGATTTCTAATAATATTAATATGCATGCCAGTTGTGAGGTTCTACTTGCACCCAATTTGAACATGGATTTCTTCACTACTTTCTTGATGGAGTCTTTCAAGTTGTTATAATCAACATTACATTGGTGGTAATTACCCCTACTATCATCGTTACTGTTATCCATATGATCATTATTGGCATCATTGTTTCCATCCCCAAAGAAACCTGTAAGAATTTCACTGAATCCTTCTTCATGCACAAAATTTTCCCTATCATGATCATCACCATTAAGGCTAGGTGGCATCTCTTCAGTGTATGCATATCTCATCAACTCTTCAAATTTCTCAAGTGGTAGAAATCTCTTTGAACTTGCTATTTTTTCCCTAGTATTGTTTAAAGGATGGTTTGGATCTTCCCATCCAAATATTAATAACCCAGTTGGATCATGGGTATTAGTATGTGTTTCATCAACATCTTCTACCTATCAACAAACACAAGCATTATTTAATGTTTTCCAACAATTGGATAAATCATAAATGTATCAATTTCAAAGAAATATAATCAAATATGGCTTAAAAAATATAAATATAAATTGTATGAACATATATACATCAATTGAATAATGGAACATTATTTTATAGACTACCTTTTTTATACAATAATTTAAATAAAACACAATTTTGACAACATAGTTTATAAAACATCAGTCCACACTCATTTGTTATTCTTTGGTTTTCTGCTCTTAAGAACATCCTTAGGGAGACCTTGTTCTTCCCTTTTCTTTCGCGCAAGAGTGCGTTTTAAGAAGGGGTAATCAATCAATAACTCATCCCCAATGGTAAGGTCCTTAATAGCCTCAAACATTATCAATCTATCAACCTCTCTTTCCATATCTCCATCTTTATCATTTATAACCTCAACAAATTGACAATTTGGTCTTACATTAGGGTTCCTTCCCTTACTACTATTTATAAATCCCGCAATATTTTTGTGTGTGTATGCACATCCATCTATATACATAAGATGACCTCTATTAATTTCTTTTCCACTTTCCAATTGGAGACGATGTGTATACATATTTGAATTTAGACCATATGTTGACATGCTAGGCTTATATTCTGCTAGGCTTCTCCATTCACCACTGTAAAATGATGGACTATAATATGGCATTAATCTCCTAGTGGTTTGTTCTAAATTGTTTCTATGTTTAGATCCCGCATGTACATTTTTGACAATAAAGAGGCCTAGATTCGCTCCACGAATATTGGAGGGTTGTATCATGTAGTTGTATCCCCAAAATTGAAACACCTTGTACACTCTAGGTAGTTGTTGATCACTAGGCGAAGTGCAATATAGTCGACGATCAAATGTCTCTTTGTAAATTGATCTCAAACTCAAGGGAAAGTCATCATCTCCATCACATTCATTCTTATATGGTATGTAGTCCACCTTCCCCTTGTCTTAAAGAAAATTATGCATGTTTAAACTGGTTCTTGTTCTGTGACTTGTTTTCATCAATTCCTCATCTTCCAAGCTGGTATATTGGCACATATTTTTGTTAGATGTATCATCTGATAAATGATCATTTCCCTCTAGGCTAGAAGTCAGTGATCTAGGAAACTTTAAAACAAGAACTTTATCTTGCAAGTATCCATTAAGAAAAAAATTAGTTATTTAAATAATATAACACAATGTTTAAACAAAGTATACATGTTATTTATATCAAATTGGAAAATTCCTTACCACAATTCCTATTGGATTTGAATTGATTGTAGGAGGCATACTACTGACTGGAAGCTTATGATATATGTAATTTCTTTGTATAATTTCTTGTTTGAATTGTTTCTTTCCACGACATACAAAACATTCACAAACAACAATTTTCTCAAAGTATTCATCCCATGTACTATAGTTCTGACCAACCTCTTGTTCAGTGCAATCTTCTATTGTGCCTAGAAGATCCATTGTCATATCCTCTTCCACCCACTGTCATCTATGTGATTTAATAGTTTTAGGTCCACGTCCACATACATATCTTCTTCTTTTGGTAGTTGAACGCTCAGGCTCTGCATTTGCTCCAATCTACATCTAAAATAATCAACAACATGAATTAATGTATGTCAAGATTGGATAATATATTATAAATTTCAATAATATTGTGAAAAAATATGGATGTATCAAAAAATTCCATCAGATCATTTTTTCCTAAGTTAAGTCAAAATTTGAGTACCTGATGTCTCGCTTCATCCATTTTGTCCTCATTTGATATGACACGATCTGTTGCCATGGCCTCGTCTCACCCCTATAATACACAACATAGTAAATAATGTTTACTACACCAATTATATCATTTGAACGAATATGCTATCCAACACAAAACCTCACTTTAGTCATATATTTTCTCAAATTATTCATCCCCTGTACTATAGTCCTAACCAACCTCTTGTTCAGTGCAATCATTTGTTGTTTCTGCATGATCTGCCATATCCTCGAACACCCACTATTTTCTATGTGATTTAACAGTTTTAGGTCCATGTCCACATCCTCTTTTGCTAGTTGAATGCTTAGGCTCTGCATTTTCTCCAATCTCCATCTAAAATAATCAACAACATGCATTAATTTATGTCAAGATTGGATAATACATTATAAATTTCAATAATACTGTGAGAAAAGATGGATGTATCACAATATGCCATCAGATCATTTTTTCCTAAGTTAAGTCAAAATTTGAGTACCTGAAGTCCCTCTTTAGCCATTGTGTCCTCATTTGACATGACACGATCTATTGCCATGGCCTCGTCTCACCCCTATAATACACAACATAGTAAATAATGTTTAGTACACCAATTATATCATTTCAATGAATATGCTATCCAACACAAAACCTAACTTTAGACATATACTTGACATATATTTCACACCTTAGATGACTCATCTAGTTGTATAGGGGTCATTTCTGAGTTCACAAATCTAACCTCTATTAGTTTTGCACCCACAAAATTGACATGGGATAAGGAATAGATAAAATAGGGAACCATGATTGCTCCCTTGGTACATATGAAGATGAAGTCAATTTAGGATCAAATTATTTATCAACTTCTAAGCAAAATTCAACATTTTGCACTACTAGGCGCTAAATTAGGTGCACTTTGCGCCACCTTTTGCATCCCAAATAGATTACTTTTTTTTGGCTGGAAGGCGATGCTAAATTAGGTGCACTTTGCACCACCTTTTGCATCCCAAAAAAATTACATTTTTTTGGCTAGAAGTCGATGCTAAATTAGGTGCACTTTTCTATTCCAACTATTGTGCTGACTACTTAATCAAGAACAAAAATTTAAAACTTCCTATGTCAAGAAGGAAGAGATGACAGGAGAAAAAACCCACATGAAGGAAGAGAGGAGAAGAAAGGGAAAAATGGCGTGAAGGAGGGCTACAAGTAAGTAGATTAGAAATTCGATTTAGTTTGTGACACCATAGGTAAGGTTACAATTTTTATTTTTTTCCAACAAATATTTTTGTTTGGATAAAATGAATAGATTATGAAGAAAGGGTTGTGAATATTGTTTTTTTTACACATGAATTGTTCAAGTCTCATGTGGTTGCAAAGGAGGAGGGTAAAATTGTAGAAATTGCATTATTTACTCTGTATCCAAGAGCAATGAACATGCTTTTGAAACCCCAATGCCCCGGTTCGCTTATCATTCCCATCCCAAGCTTTCAGTTTTTGGTTCGATTTCTCAAACCTTCCTTCCATAAAAATGTAGTTGAGTGCTTTCAATACAATTGGTTAAACTACATCCGCCCCACTACAACCAGGTCCCATGGAAATAGAGGTTGGTCGAGACAATATGAGGAAATAGGGCTTTTGAGACAATAGTTGAATAATAGATCAGTTCCTCAAATTTGTGAGACCTTCGAGCTTAAACTAGCTATTACTAATTTTCATTTATTCTTTTACAGAACAATGAGCTCGTGGTTTCGAATTGATTGTGCACACATTATTTTTCTTTCTAATCAATAGATGTGACTCAAGCATGTGACCTATCTATGTTAACTCTCAATAAAACCACACTTTGTGCCCTTTTTATCCCCCAAAGATTACCATTCTATATAGGTGCACAAGCGTTGATTTTTTTACAATACATTTGTTTCATTTTGCATATATTTATATCCTTTCAAATATATTTATATTCTATACAGGTGCATAAGCAATTGATTCATAGGCATTTAAATCTAGAAAGAGAGTGATTCAAGGTAAAACTTTCATACCACAAACTGGATGAAAACTTTCATACTTGAGAGTGTGTACTTTGTTTTCCTCCACAAACTGGACGAAAACTAATTTTCCCTAGGTTGCCTCAAAATTTCAAGTGATAGAGGGGAGAGAAGAAAGGGAGTAGACTCTAGCCACAATGAGGTAATTCATTGTGAATTTATAAATTTGTAAATTTTTCCCTTGTTTCTTTCATTTTTACTTTTTAGTTTTTTATTTTTAAATTTAAAAGAAGAAATTTATTTTATATATATATAGGGACATGTGACTGACAAAGATAAATAGGCATTGGCTTCCATGTTGGGGGCAAAGGCAGTGAACAATTTGGATGATGCACGTTGGACAATGCTTGCCAGATACATAGAAAACTGATCTAGTGAAGCCCCTCAAACATTGCAACCAAATCAACTGTGTTAAAGGGAATCAATTGATTCCCCAAGCAATCCTAGATCGAGCAAAAGATCCAAGAGGAAATCAGTAACAATAAACTCTAGGAGTGTAGAACAAGGAGGAGAGGCTTCCACTCTCCCACCCACTCTTGGGACATAAACTTCTTCCACCACGAAAAGTTTTCATTCTCGCATTGGTAACTACAATAAGAAGATAGAATACGATGTGGTTTCAGGGGAAGTCTGAATCACAGATGCTAGAAAAGGGTTTGTGAATAGGTTGAAGAAATCATTCCTTCAATAGCTCAAAGAACATCTACATTTTCCATTCTCAAAGATACCCATACACCTGCAAAAAGTAGTTATCAATGACATGCAGACTGAATTTGGCATAGGTTGGTCTGTGAAGAAGATGAAGCTATGAATGTCTCAAAATTGCAAGAGATTTCGGTGCAACCAAACAAAGAAGATAAAAAAAATCCCTCCCGAGCTAAGGCTCAAAAAAAGGCCAATTGATGTAAGTGTCAAAGTATGGAAAGAGCTTGTAAAAGCATATGAGAAGTCCAAAGCATGGAGGAAGTCTGGTGAGGAGAGTACCCAGGTATTTGAATTTTCTCATAAGATTATATCAAATTTATTAAACAATTTTTAAATTTTATTTGTGCATAATTAAATTGGATTAGTATATATTTCAGGACAAGGCCTCCAAGGCTAGGATTCAAAAACTTTGTGCCACGCATCACAGTGGCCAGAAAGGTTTATAGGCCTTGAACTATAATTTTGTAAATATATTTAATATGTTAAATGATTTTTTTTTAATTCCCTAGGAAAAAGTAAATGATTGCATATTAATTAGTTTAACTAATCCATGTGCCATGTTTTGACAGGAGGAGAAATATGGCCAGCATCCAAAGCAATTTGAAAAGGAAAAGTTACAAAACAAAAAGTGGGCCAATTTTTTAATCTAGATGGAGAACAAGGTATCAATAGTTGACTTTCAATAACTTAGTTGGATATTTTTGTGTTAATATGTCAATTTTCATTGCTTGTGTTGAGTTTTTTATTGATGCACAAGATGAGTTCTAAAGTGCTTCTTTGTTGGCCCTAGATCCCACTCAATTTTCCCATTATTTCATGTTGAGGAAAAAAATATTGTTTTCCTTAAAGGGTAGTGGGTGACATTCATGCCTTATTTTCATCACATCTTTTAATTAATGACCAATGTCTTTTAATATCTCTTAAGTGTCCTCATTTAAGTTATGAGTTGTATCATTTGCGTGACTCAGTCCCATGTTGATTTGATTTATCTTCTTTTCTCTCAAACATGGTATCTCAAGGAGTGCTTCCTTGAATTCGTGTTTCCATTCTACTAAGTGATCCACATGCATCTTTTCCATCCTTCCTCATGATGTTTCCATTCTTTTAACATGTAAGAATGTTTTGATGGATCTTGGTAGAAATCCTATAGATCTAACATATCCTTCTAGTCTACATCACTTGGCGTAGCTAACCGGCCACTTAATTTGTCCATCTAATTTAAAAAAAGGTAGTAAATTCCTATCTTCCAAGTTAAAAATACTCCATAAATAAAGAAATCAGCAATAAAAAACCTGCAACCTGATTTGATCAACATAGAGAAGTGTGTAATACTAGACTTCTTAACATTCAAAAGATAAATGTAATGTCCTTAACACAAGTAGAGCTATCCAAAAAGCTAACTAAAACCACAAACCTTCTCCTACATACGAGAATGGACTAATTATTTGGTTTTCATAGAATCAAACTACCAATGTAACAACAGTCAAGTTAACATATATGCATCATTTGCATAAATAGTTGAACCATTTATGTGCATGAATAAAATGAGTAGAAGGATGTAGATGAACTCAATTCATCTGACTTGTCCTCTTAGAGCATTCCTCTTGGATCTCTAATATCAGGTTCTGAGACTTTCTTGTCGCTTTTACCTTTTTGTCACCGCCTTTCCTCTTCATTGTCAAAATCGTCCTCCTTTTTTTCCTTAGGCGCATTTTCCTGGCTTTGGCTTCTAATTCATCCCATGTTTTACCTTCATCCCCTTCAGGATCTTCTTCTTCTTCATCCTCATCTAACTCCACAAGAGATTCATCTTCTAAACCTTCCTCATCTAATTCTGATTACTCTTCTACATTAGAAGATTCATATCCTTGATCTGACTCTTTTTGGTCTCAATTAGAATCACTAGCTTCCATATTCAAAATTCCCAACCACCATCTTCTTGATAAATTTGTTTTAGATCATTAGTAATAGTCTTCAAAATTGTACTAGTTCAAGTTCATTTCTACTTTCATATGCATATCCATGGAGTTTAGTCATTCCTTGATGCCATCAGCGAAGATTGAGGAATGAAGCGTCAATCTGAGTATCCCTTGAATTCTTTGAAAACAATATCCATATCAGATGCCTTTTTCCCAAGTCCTACTCTCTCAAGGTTAACAATCTCAATCTCACTAATAGTGATTACTAAGAAAGGTAATTACACCAAATCTACCAAAAAGTTTACCATAGGAATAATAAAAGCAGAGGCTTTAAGAAAAGAGACCCATGAAAACCAAGCTCTCTAAATGGTACATCAAACTTTAGTTCAAAACTCTATTATATGAGGCTGCTCCATAGCTCTCTTACTCAATTAGAAAAATCCTTGAAACTCTGCATTGATTTTATTTTTTCATGTCCCACCTACATTTGTTCTTCCTCAATTTCATCAAGATCATACATTGACCTTGCCCCTCCCTAGAAGTTTGGACCACATCATTACCTCCACGCAAAATTGGAATGCGATCCTTCCAGTCTTCTTAGTTTCCCACACCATGATATGGTTATGCAAATGAAAATGAATCAGTAATCATCTCCTTCTCAGTTATTTGGAATAATGCATGCTTAATGTTTTGATACATGATATCATTTCTCTCTTTTGCTTGCATGGTTGAATATTGAAATCCATTATGGTGGGCCTCGAGGAGTTCGATCATCTTTTCTTCCTCTTCCACCAAATTTTGGCTTGATCCACAAGTCTACTAGCCTAATTGCCTTTGTTTTCGAAAGCTAAAGTTTCTCCTGAGTCACCAGTGTAGCTCTCTCTACCTTTTCAGACTCTTTCATTGCTACAGGAAATTAGTGCCTAATTGATTAACAATCTCAATCTCACTAATAGTGATTACTAAGAAAGGTAATTCCACCAACTCTACCAAACAATTTACCATAGGAACAATAAAAGCAGAGGCTTTGAAAGGAACTCCATGAAAACCAAGCTCTCTAAATGGTATATCAAACTCTAGTTCAAAATGTTTTAGATGAGGTTGCTCCCATAGCTCTCTTACTTGCTTGACTGAGTAACGGAAGCTCCATTGATTTTATTTTTTCATGTCCCTCTCTTGTTGTTCTTCCCTCAATTTCATTAGGATCATTACATTGACCCTTCTTGCCCCTCCTAAAGTTTGGACCATCCATTACCTCCACACAAAATTGGACATCCCCTTGAATTCTTCTTGGTTCCCAAGCCATGATATGGTTATGCAAATGAAAATGAAGCAAAGTAATCATCCTTCTCCACTGTTTGGAAGGAATGCATACTTAATGTTTTGATACATGATATCAGCTCTCTCTTCTACTCTCATGGTTGAATACCGAAATCTATTATGTTGGGCCTCAAGAGTTCCAGTCATCTTTCTTCCTCTTCCACCAAATGTTGGCCTAATCCACAAGTTTGCCAACCTAATTTCCTTTGTTTTTGAAAGCTGAAGTTTCTCTTGAGTAACTAGTGTAGCTATCTCTACCTTTTCAAACTCTTTCATTGCTATAAGAAATTAGTGCCTAATTGATTAACAATCTCAATCTCACTAATAGTGATTACACAAAGAGAAGGTAATTCCACGACTCTACTCAGCAGGTTTACTATAGGAACAATAAAAGAAGAGAGCTTTGAAGGAACTCCATGAAACCAAGCTCTCTCTAAATGGTACATCAAACTCTAGTTCAAAATATTTTAGATGGGGCTGCTCCTATAGCTCTCTTACTTGCTTGAAAAATCCTTGAAACTCTGTATTGATTTTAGTTTTCTTGTCCCTCTCTTGCTGTTCTTCCTCAATTTCATTAGGATCACACATTGACCTTCTTTTCCCTCCTAAATTTTGGACCACATCCATTACCTCCACATAAAACTAGACATCCTTGGTCTTCTTGGTTCCCATGTCATGATATATGGTTATGTAAATGAAAATGAAGGAAAGTAATCATCTCCTTCTCCTCTGGCTAGAAGAATGCATGCTTAATGTTTTGATACATGATATCATCTCTCTCTTTTGCTCTCATGGTTGACTATTACTGAAATCCATTATGGTGGGCCTCTAGAGTTCCAGTCATCTTTCTTCCTCTTCCACCAAATGTTGGCCTAATCCAAAAGTCTGCCAGCCTAATTTCCTTTGTTTTTGAAAGCTAAAGTTTCTCCTGAATCACCAATGTATCTCTCTTTTCCTTTTCAAACTCTTTCATTACTACAGGAAATTAGTGCCTAATTCATTAACAATTTCAATCTCACTAACAGTGATTACTAAGAAAGGTAATTCCATCAACTGTACCAAATAGTTTACCGTAGGAACAATAAAAGAAGGGGCTTTGAAAGGAACTCCATGAAAACCAAGCTCTCTAAATGGTATATCAAACTCTAGTTCAAAATATTTTAGATGAGGTTGATCCCATATCTCTCTTACTCACTTGAAAAATCCTTGAAGCTCTACATTGATTTTATTTTTCTTGTCCCTCTCTTGTTGTTCTTCCTCAATTTCATCAGGACCATACATTGACCTTCTTTCCCCTCCTAAAGTTTGGATCACATCTATTACCTCCATATAAAACTAGACATCCTTGGTCTTCTTGGTTCCCATGCCATGATAAGGTTATGCAAATGAAAATGAAGCAAAGTAATCATCTCCATCTCCTCTGGCTGGAAGAATGCATGCTTAATGTTTTGATACATGATATCAGCTCTCTCTTCTGCTCTCATGGTTGAATATCGAAATCCATTATGGTGGGCCTCTAGAGTTCTAGTCATCTTTCTTCCTCTTCCACCAAATGTTGGCCTGATCCACAAGTTTTCCAGCCTAATTTCCTTTTCTTTTGAAAGATGAAGTTTCTCTTGAGTCACCAATGTAGCTCTCTCTACCTTTTTTAGACTCTTTCATTGCTACAAATTGTATGTGGTATTTAATCATTTGTACAACATGGTTGATGTGCTTTGAATCCTTGGATCTAAAGGAAATTTCCTTAACATAAATACTACTAGGGAATTTCAATGTTAGCATGTAGTTGGCATTAAAGCCGGTACCTGGAACATTGAAAATTATCCTTATATAAGAATTCCCTCCATCTTGATGGTGGCTACATGAAATGGAACCATGATGCCATATATGGGTACTAGAACATCATCATCTTTCGTATCAACCTGAATCATGAGCTCTCTAGAAACGGGGATATCTTCCACATTTTTGTATGAAACCATCTCAATGGATGGCTTGGAAGAGCCATGTCCATCTCCTATACCAATGTCCCCTATAGCTAATCTTCTTGTAGTCTCCTCATTCTTTTGCAGGGGGTTGGAACTTAAGGTTATGTAATAGAATTTACAGTTGATAGTTAAATTGTATAACAAATTTTTTTTGATCTTTACTAATGTTTATTAGAATTGTTGCATGTTTTACATCATTGGAATCACATATTAGCTACAACTTTTTTGAAATTTTATTATGGTATATGCACTTTGATATGATGTAATATGATTATGGTTTCATATTATATGTTTCAATATTAGATATATAATAGAAAAATAAATTATTACATGAAATAAATAATAACTTTTCATTTTAAATGTTTTCTTTTGCAAAACACGGGTCTTCCAGAAGATCAAGACGATCCTCATTATGATATAGATCTAGAAAATATTGGTTCTACCAGTATAGATCACATGGTAGAGGATGATGATGACGCAGATACAGAAGACACCAAGGCCAATGACAATGATGATGACGATGACGACGACGATGACAACAATGATGATCATGATCATGATGGTGGTGATGATGATGAGGCAGTTCTTGGTAGTACCTAGCAACATTCATGATCATATAGACTACATCATGGATCATTGTTGATATATCGTTATGATGATGATGATCATGATGATGATGATCACAATGGTGGTGATGATGATGAGGCAGTTGTTGGTAGTACCTAGTGACATTCATGATCATATAGACTACATCATGGATCATTGATGATATATCATTATGATACCTCTTTTCATGGTTACTATCATAAGTATCATTTTCACGGCCTATAGTACCATATTATTGAGTTGTATAATATTGAAATTTATTATTTTCACTTATATCATTTGGACATCTATCATCTTGACTTATATCAATTTGACTTAAATAAATTATCATTTTTACTTATATCATTTGTACATGTATCATTTTGACTTATGTTGACTGTTGGACATGTATCATTTTCACATGTTATTGATCTACTAGCATATTTGACTTTC